>PVJC01040757.1:0-15670 GCA_004026665.1 Murina feae | reverse complement strand
GCAGTTCTCAACCTTTGGGTTGTGACCCCTTTGGCAGTCAAATGACCCTTTCACAGGGGTCACCTAAGACCATCCTGCATATCAGATATTTACATTACAATTAATAACAGTAGCAACATTACAGTTGTGAAGTAGCAACGAAAATAATTTTATGGTTGAGTCACAACTTGAGGAACTGTATTTAAAGGGCTAGAAGTCTGAGAACCACTGGTTTAATAGCATGCTATTCAGCTTCCAAGTGTTTGAATTTTTTTAGTTATTTTTTTTTATAATTGATATTTAATATGCCAATGTTATCTGAGAAGATGCTTTATATGATTTCAGTCTTCTTCAGACTTTGCCTGTGACCCAATATGTGATCTTTGAAAATGTCCCATTGCACTTGAGAAGAACATATATTCTTCGGCTTTGTGGTGAAATATTCTGAAGATGTCAGTTAAGTCCATCTTATCTAGTGAGTCATTTAGGATTACTGTTTCTTTGCTGATTTTTTTGTCTACAGGGTTTATTTAGAGATATCAGTGGAGTATAAAAGTCCCCTACTATGATTGTAATGTTGTTGGTCTCTCCTTTGATATCTTCCAGGAGTTTTCTTTATGTATTTGGGTACTCGTGCATTGGGAGCATATATGTTTACCAGGGTTATATCCTCTTGTTGTGTCAATCCCTTTACTAGGTGTACCAGTTAATAATGAGTATTTTTTTCAAAACATGGAGTTACACATACATTAATATATATGTGATTTGATGTGAATTCTGTTTTGTTGTATTGCCAGCAAGCTTCAAAACTTTGTTATGTCAACTTTGCTGAAGGTGTTAACATCATAGATATTTTTATGCTTAAAAATGTCCAATTTCGTGCTGAAAAAAGAGCATTTATGGGAAGAATTAATTCATTACTTTATTTTGAAGAAAAAGTTATCATATACTTCGGGAAGCTTATGTTGAACGTGCTCCATCTCAAAATACTTGTGAATGCTCGTTTAAATGCTTTAAAAGTGATGATTTCCATGTGAAAGACAAAGAACGTCCAGGTCAACCAAAAAGTTTAAAGACCAACAATTACAAGCATTACTAGATGAAGATGTGTGTCAAACTCAAAAACAACTTGTAGAAAGATTAAACCTTGCTCAGCAAACAATTTCCGGTCATTTACAAGCAATAGGAAAGACTTTAAAGGAAGGAAAATGAGTGCCACATCAACTGAGTGAAAGACAAATGAAAAACCAAAAAATCATCAGTAAAATGCTGCTTCAGTGGCATGAAAGAAAGCCCTTTTTTTGCATCAAATTGTGACTGGCGATGATAAGTGGATTTATTTTGAGAATCCCAAACACACAAAATCATTGGTCGATCCAGGTCAACCATCAACATCGACTGCAAGGCCAAATCGCTTTGGAAAGAAGACAATGCTCTACGTTTGGTGGGACCAGAAAGGTATGGTGTATTATGAACTTCTAAAACCAGGTGAAACAGTTAATACTGATCGCTACTGACAACAAATAATCAATTTGAACCACGCTTTGATCGTGAAACAACCAGAATGTGCCAGAAGACATAGCAAAGTAATTTTGCTTCATGATAATGCACCATCACACACTTCAAAATCAGTTAAAGACACATTAAAAGATCTTGCCTTGGAAGTATTAACCCACCCACTATCTTCACCAGACCTTGCTCCTTCAGATTACCACTTGTTCTGATTTATGGAACACATTTTCTGAACAGCACTTCAAAATGTATGAAGAAGTGAAAAATTGGGTCTCTGAATGATTTGCCTCAAAACACGAAAAGTTCTATTGGGACGGTACCCATAAATTACTGGAAAGATGGGGAAATGTGTAGCTAGCAATGGATATTAGTTTTAATAAAGCACTTTGGATCTTCTTGAACTTACCGTGTTTCAATGCAAACCCTCACCAGCAACAGATGGATGCCAGTGAAGAGAAGCCATGGAAAGAAGATACGGAGAGTGCCTCGCTTGAGACGAGTTGCTGCTTCTGCTTATCCAGGGTGCCTGCAACTAGTACAGAGGTTGAGAAAGGCTCCCCAGACATCTCAGGGCTTCTCCAGCACCAGGCCACTCTTAACACTGAGGAGCCACACATGAGCAGTAAGATTTCACAGGAATTTTTCAGTGGAAAAAGACATCACCAAAAAGACTCTACCAGACGCACAAATAATGTTTAATTACATCTGCTACTTTTTTCATTTGGTGGCACCTGATTTAACCTATTCACAGAGGAGCTGTGATTCATTTCAGAACATCTTCCCTGATTGCCGTGACCCATTTGCAGTCTGCATACCCTTCTATGGAAGCCATGGTCTTCATCGTACTGTCAGATTCATTGCATGTCTTTCCTGCATTTACATCTTTATGCCATGTACACTAACTAACCCATGGAAGGAACTCAAATAGTATATGTTGAATGAAGGATCCCCCCCCCCCCAATGCTTTTCTTCTGAACTAAGGTTTTTAGCTTTTTAAAAATTTAAATATGCTTTTGTCAAAATGTTGCATGTCCTTAATAGGACCTTGTTAGCAAAACTAAGCATCATTGTCAAACTAGTCAATCAAATAAGACTTATTTTTGTCAGATAAGATGTAATATCATCTTTTTCAATTCATGTAACATGTTAATACACATGCCTGTGAACACCATCCTGGTAAGTGGCCACCAGCCTTCTGTGCTTTCAGGCTTTGCCTGTGCTCTTCATGCTCTGTTCTCCTGTGCTTCTCCCTTAGAATCTGTCTTGGAAGAAAGTCTAATCATAGGAGTCACAGCCCTAATGGAATTTGTTGTTTTTGTGTGATTCCTGCAGATGCAGAGCCACAAGTTATCCCCAATCCCCTAGTAAGACTATCCCCAGGACAGGGCAGACTCCAGTCTGTGTTGGAATAAAGACAGCTGCCTCACCCTAGTGTCTGCTTGTGCCCCTGTCTGGTGCCCTGGATGAGCTCTTTCATGCTGGGTGGGCGCATTTCCAGGGTGGGTTGGCATGCATTTTCTGTGAAATAAGAGAAAGGTCCTTGTTAAGGAGGAGGCAGGCAGGGAACCCCTGCTCACTAAGCTATCATCACAACCTCCTTGAACATCTGCTTTCAAGACCACTGCTGTAGTCCAGCCCTGAGTTATTCTTTGATCAGATCATTTCAGAAAATAATTACAGAAGCTAGCATTGTCACACTTTATCTTTTCTTTCTAGTCTGGGGAAGTAGATGCTCAAGAAGTATCAGAAGTGGAGTAGTGACAGGTTAGTGCATAATTTTTGGGTTGACTAACGATGCTGTCCTGTGGTCAGTCCTAGATTGCACAGGATCATCCTTTGTCTCCAGTTTGGCATTCAGGGCTCTGAGACTGGGCTTAGGCCCTTGTCTACCCTTAGTTATAGTCAGGTAATCTCCTGGGTTATAATTTCCTGTAAATTGACAATAATCATACCTATGATATCAGAAGAGTGTTGACCTGAGGCAATAGGATTGTCTTGTGCACACAATATGTGCTCAGGGTCTGCTCTTGTTACCTGTGAGACAGGTACTTGGGTCACCTAGGACCTTTGACAAGGGGATGTCACCCCCATTTTGGCACTATAAGCATATGTTCCCCAGCATATTTCCCTCTGCCTGTTACACACCCCATCTAGCAATCCCACAGGACCCCTTAGTATTGTTATGTCCAACTCAAAAGTCACCATCTTTCCTTTCCTGCGTGCTTCCTCTCCTCATAACCTATTTTGTGAAAGATAAACCCTCTGTCAATCAGGGTCTGAAACAGGGAGTCTCCCAGGGGTGAGGACGACGGAGCCACTAAGCGCTAGGACGCTTGCATGCACGACTCTGGAGACCAGGTTCTGTGATGCAGGTCTAATTTTATTGCGGAAGTACAGCTGTATTTATAACAGAGGTGGCCAATCATGGAACATATTCTTAGGGAGCCAATGAGTGTAAAGGTTGGGGTACTGTGTACGTGGCTCTGGGAGGGGCTCAGGCGAGCGTTGCCATCTTCCTGGTTTGCCAGAAAGATCTGAACTGCTGGAGTGAGCTCACAGCATTGCATCAGCCACTGCACCGAGATAAACCTCCTGTGCTCTACCTACATCTCCCCCTTCCTTTTTTATTAGCGCCTGTTGGCTGTGTATAGTCATGGCCTGTTATGCCATTGTGCGGGCTATCATGGTGAACACACAGAAGAGGAAGAGGAAGAATGCTGAGGAATGTACCAGCTAAGGTAGCCCAAATGAATAGGTTAGCAGGGTTTAGTCAAGAAGTGAGACGGCTTAATATCGCCCCATGTTATAGGATGAGCCCTTCTGCCTCGGGGATGTCCCCTCTAATGCCGTGTCTCCTCTTCGAGTGAGAGGTCCTCCATCTCCGCCACTGGTGGGGTGACTGGTCTCTGACTCATCTCTTAAGGCATGTGGCTTGATGTCTCTCGCTGGAATCCAGAGGGGGTGTCTCTCACCTTCTGGGAAGATACAAGCAAAACCTCTCCCCTGGGTTAATAGTGGATCGGGGCCCTTCCATATTCCTGAAAGGGGGTCCCGCCATTGGACCAGGGGAAGGGGTGTTAGAAGATTCGGAAGACCTCCCCAGTGCTTGTATATTGGAGGGAGACCATGATTATCAAAATGAAAAAAGTTTAATGTGGTTAAAGCCTGTGTTAGTATAGTATGTGGGTTACTTCCCATTATCCCCTCTTTCTCTTTTTGTATTTGGATTTTAAGCTCTCTGTGTAACCTTTCAATGATGGCTTGTCCTTGTGGGTTATATGGTATCCCAGTGGTGTGTTTGATGTTATATGAGTTTAGAAAGCGATGAAATTGGGAGCTTGTGTAACATGGCCCATTGTCAGTCTTTACTTCCCACGGGAATCCTAATGAGAGAAAAGCAGCTTGGAAAGTGGCTATACTATGCCTGGTTCTCTCTCCCCTTTGTGCTTGGACAAAAGTGGTTCCTGAGCATGTGTCTATGATGGTGCGGACGTATTTCAGCCTGTTGAAGGCTAGAACGTGTGTGACATCAGCCTGCCTTAGGGAATTCGGCTGAAGCCCTCTTGTATTAGCGCCACGTGGTTGGAGAGGGCCTAAAGGTAATAGGGGGCCGCAAGTTTTGCAGGCTCGTATTAGGTGCTTACATTGGGCTAAAGGGAGGTATGGAAAAAGTTTGTGTAGGGAGGAGGCCGACACATGAAATTTAGAATGTAAGAGTTTAGCCTCCTCTATAGGTTGTATGGAGAGAACTAAGCGGTCTGTTTCCTTATTACCTAGTACTAAGGGACCTGGTAACCCCGTGTGAGATCGAAGATGTTGAATGTACCAGGGAAGCTTACGGTTTTCTAAGATTTCTTTAAGTTGGGTTAAGGCCTTATCGAGGGGGGTTTCTTTAGTTCTGAGGGTAGAGAAGCCTATAGCTTTCACAGTGTGGACTGCATAAGCACTATCGGAAAAGATACTCACTGGGTTGTCCTGACAGTATAGAAGTGCATGTAACTCGCCAACTTGTACTGAGCCTGAGTACTGGTATTTTAGGTAGGATTATTGGTTGTAGAATCTGGAGGTGGAACCGTCTTTCCCTCCCCCAAAGGCGCGGACTCGGCAATATACTGTTTGGTTTCACTTTTGTCTGAACGTTAACAAATAAGTCCCATGGATCAGAGGGGGGCAGAGGGCTCTGGTGAGGAGTACGGGGGAAGGGGACCTCCTCCACTGAGGCCGCAAGGGCCATAGGTATCGGCAGAAATGGTTCAGAGGGGACTCCAGAGAGATATGCGAGGAGGGCCAAAATGGTGGGTGTTAGAGAAAGTGGAAATGTTTTTCCTTCGTGAACCTCGGCAGACCTTATACGTTTGAGTACTTTCTCCCAAGTGCCTGGGTCCCATACGGGGGCTTCTAACAACCAGAGATTAAAGTGTAAGAGGCACTCCCACAGCTTCTGGAGTTCCTTTTCTGATATCTTAACTCGCCTACTCTGCAAAATGGCGTGGAGAGCTCGCGCCTGAGGGGCGCGTGCGGCGGGGGGAACATTGCCCATATTGCAGAGGGTCACTCACCCGGTCCGACGTTCTGGGGGTCCCATGTTCGGGCGCCATATGAAGCAGGGAGTCTCCCAGGGGTGAGGACGACGGAGCCCCTAGCGCTAGGACGCTTGCATGCACGACTCCGGAGACCAGGTTCTGTGATGCAGATCTAATTTTATTGCGGAAGTACAGCTGTATTTATAGCAGAGGTGGCCAATCATGGAACATATTCTTAGGGAGCCAGTGAGCGTAAACGTTGGGGTACTGTGTACGTGGCTCTGGGGAGGGGCTCAGGTGAGCGTTGCCATCTTCCTGGTTTGCCAGAAAGATATGAACTGCTGGAGTGAGCTCACAGCCTTGCATCAGCCACTGCACCGAGATAAACCTCCTGTGCTCTACCTACAAGGGTCCCCAGCTAGCAACCTAGGAATACTGTGGTAAGTGTCTTCTAAATGCCTAGTATGTCTTTCTTCCTCCTTCAGCACCATGATCACAGCCCCTCTCCCTCCCTTGATCTATGACCACAGCCCTTTCCCAGCCTTTCCACCTCCATCTCCTCTCTCACTTTTCCTACATGTGGTTGCAAGAAGGAGCATTCTGAAAAGCAGGTCCATTTGGACCCCTCCCTGCTCAAACAGCCCTTCATGTGTTCTTGGTCACCCACAGGGAACTGGCAGATGCAGCCTTTTTCTTCTGCCTTTTCTGCCTTTCCTGCCAATCCTTCTTTACCTCTTACTGTGCATTCCCCAGTATTGTGCTGTTCTGATCCCTCTGCTTTGTGACACTGCAGCTGACTTGGCATCTTCTGTCCACAATACCATGCCAGCCCAAAGTCAGACTCTTTAGGGGGTATTCCCTGACTTCCCCACTTTTTGCACATTCCCATAGACATGTTTCCTCAACTGTAACATCTCTAAAGTCAGGACAAGTGATGGCTTGTTTAGAGTTCATTGGCAGCACTTTTATTCTTTTTTTAATGGCAAATAGAATGAAAGTATACCATAAGATCAATGGCATTAAATGTGATGTAATTTGTATATTCCTCTTAAGTGGAGATGACTTTTTATGATTTGTAAATAAAGGGAGTGTCAGTTTTATTTATTTGCTAAATTCCATGTTGCTTTAGGATAGGGACTGTCATCCTCTATTTTCATTCTCCATATCAAGCTCAGAGGCTACTGCATAGAAGAGCCTTGAAAGAGGATTGAATGATGAAGGATAGAAAGAGGAGATAATGAAGGCAGGGAGGCATGATCCATCCTCAGCAGACATGCCATGGCACTGTTACAGTCTCCCAGCCTAAGTGTTCTTCTGTTTTATGCTACAATATCACTTTCTTCCTCCTTCCTTAAATTCATTTTAAAAAGAAATCCATTATTTGTAAGTAGAAGAATGTAGGATTTTTATGCCCAGGCTGTCCCTCTTCCAGGTCTGAACTTGACATGACCATACTACCCTCAGGACTGCATTCCTATCTCTCCATTCATCTCTTAAGATACACGAGGTGGGGTTGGATGCAGGGACCCTGTAAGTTAAATGGATTAAGGACGCCTTGGGTGGAGAGACTTTGTGGCCTGCATTTCTTGGCAGCATCATTCTGCTTCAGTGTCTGATCTCTTGGGCGAAAACTGCTTGAACAGTATAAAATCAGCTAAAATCAACTTAGACCCAGAATATCCGTTTTTCTCAATATCCCTTTTACTGTATCCTCTCTCTGGACCTATGCTTCTCAGATTCATTTGTCAGAAAATTGCTCAGTGAGCAAGAGACCCAGAGCAAAAGCTCTGGGTGGTTATTCACCCTCGCTGGGGTGGAGTTTGATGTCCACTCCACCATAGCTGTCTTCTACTGTTAGGACCCTCTGTCCTGTTAGGTGGTAGTGATAAACTCTTATTTTCAATAACTGACTTTTCAACTCTCCATTTTGAACTATGAGGACCTTCCGTCCCCCGTCACTTAGCAGTAGCTAACATTTTCTGTGCTTCTTATGTTTATGGTCTTCCTTCATGGTGGATGTTTTTGGTCAGCTGCCCCACATCTGCGGAGATAGCTGAATTTCATTGATAAACTGAGCCATTCACCATGTAAGAACAGTTAACACTTTGTTAGAGATGATTTAAAGCACAACCTTCTGGAATCAACCTGCTGGAGCTGCAAGCTTAGATCCATTATTGTCTGTATGATCTTGTGCATCTGATTCAGATGGTCTTCCTGAACCGTAAGTTTTTTAACATTAAAAATGAATTAATGCCTCCTCTTCAGATTGTAAGGAAGTCCGAATGTGTCATCTCTTGAAGCTCTGAACACAGTGCCTTAGGTAAGTGCAATCAGTAAGAGTAACTGGAGTGTAGGTTCTCATTTGCTCAGTTGGATTGACTTCTTCCCTGACCTTTGGGAACTCATTTCATGCAGATTCTAGGCACCAGTGCCACTGCTCTTAGAGAAAGGGTGGTACAAAGAAATGACTATGAGGAGCCCAGCACCCACTCTCCTGTCCTTTCCTTCTCGTCACTCTCTGTTTGGACCTGCATGGGCAGCTTCCTAATTTTCAAATGAAGGATGTTGGGTTACATTTTAGGACCTCTTTAGTCCTGACATCCTAATGATAGCTGAAACTTGCCATTGGAAAGCCTGTTTTAGAACTGGAATGGGAAGCCACGGTAATTTTTGAAATGCCTATCTATAAAAGAGGTTAGCTGATAATGCATTTAGATTGTTAACAAATCCTCAATAATTAGGCATTAGGTTTTTTTCAGAAAGTTGTATTTTTAAGAATGAGTGTGTTCTAGGCAACCTAACTGAAGTTTGTTTATTCCTCATTGCAAACACTGCCCTTTACTCCTCTCCTCACTCCCTATATTATGTGAAAAAGACTTTAATGCCAACAGTAGTATTTTTGCTGATTTTAAATGGCTTATTTTTAAAACCTCTAATACATTTCTGTTTAAGTCATTAATGAACTGTTGCATTAGCTAAGTAAAAATTCTCTTAACAAACCATCATAAGTGGTATTAAAGGAGACAGCTATTATTCTTCCAGGAAAGAGGTTTATGATCCATATAAATTTATTGTCTCTTTTTTCCAAGAAGCAAAATGACCATTAGTGCTCTCAATTATATAGGAATGCTGAGAATGCCAGAGATTTTTATTTATTGGCATGTTATTAGTAACCCAATATATTTAGGTGTAAAAATGATTAAAGCCAATATTATAAATGAATTGACATATTACTTATCCTATATAATAAAAGACTAATATGCAAATCAAATGAACGGTGGAATGATTGGTTGCTATGAGGCTCACTGACCACTGGGAGCAAACACACAATGCAGAAGCTGCACCCTGGTGGTCAGTGCACTCCCACAGGGGGAGTTCCACTTAGCCAGAAGCCAGGCTTACGGCTGGCAAGTACAGTGGGGGTGAGAGCCTCTCCTGCCTCCACCGCAGTGCTAAGGATATCTGACTGACGGCTTAGGCCCATTCCCTGGGGAGCAGGTCTAATCTGTCAGTTGGACATCCCCTGAGGGCTCCCAGACTGTGAGAGGGAGCAGGCGGGGCTGAGGGACCCAGCCCTCCCTCCCCCTCAAGTGCACGAATTTCATGCTCCTGACTTCCAGTACATTATATAAAACAAAATGGCTAAAGCACTTTAAATTTCAGAGCTGATTAATGGCCTTAGTGGTTTTGAATTTATTTTAAAAACAGGTGTGCCGAACTAGCTCAGCCAAGCCTGAGTGAGGGCGGTGAAGGATGAAGAAATGACAGACAAAGAGAATAAGCTGGGTCTAGGTGGATCTTCCTCTGCCTTGCTGAGGCCACAGAGAGATCCAGAGGCAAGCTGAGCCTTTATTTTATAGTCGGAAGTAAACAAGGTAGTGGTCAGCATAGTTACAATGTTCTTGTAAGTTTCACTTGTTTTGGCAGCACTTGCTGCATCTCTCTCAGCCCATTATCTTCCCAGATAAGATCTAGGAATCGTGGTAAGGTCAAGGCTAATTATGCTAAGAGGACTGTGTCCTCTAAGCTGGGATTTGTTTGTGGCTTTGCCAACAGGTCAGTCTGAGGTTTAACCCTATAGCTGTGCCCTACATCTCACTCTTTTTTCATTTTTAAGCTACTATAATGAAAGTAAAACTTAAGCATCAAGAACAAAACTCTGGCAATTAAAACAATAAAAAAACAATGCCAATGTAAAACCCAAACTACAAACATGTTAACATTTTAAAACTTAAAACATAAAGCTCTGGCTATTAACAAAACAATGCCAATGTGTTAACATTTTTAAAACTAGTAAGAATAACAAAATAATGCCAATGCAAAATAGCAATAAGTGAGAGATCAAACAACAGTAACATTTTTCTACTAAATGAAAGTTTCTTTTGCTGATTTACTCAGAGTTCTTGGACATGGCTGCATAAGACTTTGCAGAAGACTGGCAGCTAACCAATGCTAGCATAGCCAGAAACATGATTGAGGGAGTAGCTTCCACATCTTGTTTTTCCACCATCTGCTGGACCTCAGTTGTTAACTTCTTTAGCTGACCCCATGTTGGCACCTCGGTCCCTTGCGTAGCCTTCGTCATCTTCCTTTTCCATATTGTTGTTATTGGGGCAACTCTCAGTCTTTTGAATGATGGGACAAGGAGCTTTTCTGGGTCCATTGTGGTGACATGCATAACTCTCTGGCACCCAGATTGGTTGCGCTATCCTTTCTGGAAAAATATAAAACAGAACCTCTTCCCCACATCATTACTGAATCTGGTAAAACTTTTGTCTGGTTTGTGTAGCCTTCCACTGGGCTAAGTCGGCAGAGGCTATTATAGAGGAGGCCCGATGCCTTTTGGCTTCTGTCTGTATTGTAATTTAAAAAATTTAACACATAACATTCTTCTCCCCCTTTTTTTGTTTTTATAGTTGCATTTTAAGGATAGGATTGGCGTTTTCAGCTGTTGCTCGAGTCCTAATCTATCACCCCAGGGAGAACTTGCCAATCCTGTGCTTCCCAGAATGGCATGATAAAGGTTTACTGAGCCAGCTGGAAAGGCTGCCGTGGGGTTAAGGATAAGGCCCCTACTGTTTGGTGGGGCCAGCTCTGCTTGAAGTTTCCCTGCCTTTAATGTGGCAGCTAATACTGCTCCTTGAACGTCCATTTTCCTAGACTGCTTAATTTAAATATAAGCTTTGGTCCCTTTTTCTTTTTTTTAAATATATATTTTATTGATTTTTTACAGAGAGGAAAAGAGAGGGACAGATAGTTAGAAACATCGATGAGAGAGAAACATCGATCAGCTGCTTCCTGCATGCCCACCACTGGGGATGTGCCCGCAACCTAGGTATATGCCCTTGACCGGAATCGAACCTGAGACCTTTCAGTCTGCAGGCCGACGCTCTATCCACTGAGCCAAACCAGTTAGGGCTGATGCCTTTTTCTTTTCCCTACATCCATACAATATACAGAGTCTGCTGGAGTAGAGACAAAGGCACCATTCTTATCTTTGCTTGTTTAGGAGGTAAAAGGAGAGGCTTATGAGCAGCAGTAAGCTCCCCAAATGTTTGTACCAAACCCCCACCATCCCAAACCTGCCAGTGCTGTTCCCCTGCTTCCTCCAATCCTCGTTCATATTTGGGAGGAAGCACATTGTCAGGAGGCCTCTCTCCCAAAGGAGCTGTAGCCCCAGGGACTGGAGGAGGCAGCGGAGATGCCAATGGTACAGGTGACGTTTGAAGCCTCTGGTAGCCTTCCCCTATCTGTCTTGGCTCCCCTGCCACAATCATCCACTCCCTTTCTGGAGTGGGCTCTAGGCAGTCCCGAATCAGGGACCACAGACTAAAAGCAGAGGCAGGCATTTCCTCTGGACCTTCAGCTATATAATGATCTTTAAGTTGTTTTCCTACCTTCTCCCAAGCCTCTCTATTTACCTTTCCTTTCTCAGAAAACCATGGGCAGATTTTATTCACAAAACCCAACAACTCGAAAAGCTTTTCATACCTCATAGAACAGCCCCGTGCTTGGAGCATAGCCTTAAGCATGGATACATATAAATTCTTTTCCTACAATCCTGAATTTCCCATGTTTTATACCTAGTTATATCACTAAATTTCACTGCTTACCTTCCTTCTTGTTTTCTGCATGTGCTTCACTGGAGTGTCCTTTCACCTGACAACTGAAGTTCCCCCAGACTCAGGCCCCGCATTGGGCGCCACATGTGCTGAGCCAGCTCAGCCAAGGGTTCGCAAGCCTGAGTGAGGGCGGTGAAGGATAAAGAAATGACAAAGAGAATAAGCTGGGTCTAGGTGGATCTTCCTTGTGCCTGGCTGAGGCCACAGAGAGAGAGATCCAGAGGCAAACTGAGCCTTTATTTTATAGTCGGAGGTAAACAAGGTAGTGGTCAGCATAGTTACAATATTTTTTTAAGTTTCACTTGTTTTAGCAACACTTGCTGCATCTCCCTCAGCCCATTATCTTCCCAGATAAGATCTAGGGAGCGTGGTAAGGTCAAGTCTAATTATGCTAAGAGGACTGTGCCCTCTAAGCTGGAACTTGTTTGTGGCTTTGCCAACAGGTCAGTCCGAACATTAAACCCTTATTGGTGATAACATAGGCAAATATGTTCTCCCATGCAGTGGGCTTTCTTGTTGTTTTGTTGATGATTTCTTTTGCTGTGCAGAAGCTTTTTATTTTGATGTAGTCCTATTTGTTTATTTTCTCTTTAGTTTCCAATGCCCTAGGAGCTGTATCGGTGAAGAAATTGCTTCGGCATATGTCTGAGGTTTTTTAAAAAAATATTTTAATGATTTTTTACAGAGAGGAAAAGAGAGGGATAGGGAGTTAGAAACATCAATGAGAGAGAAACATTGATCAGCTGCCTCCTGCACACCCCCAACTGGGGATGTGCCTGCAACCAAGGTACATACCCTTGACTGGAATCGAACCTGGGACCCTTAGGTCTGCAGGCTGACGCTCTATCCACTGAGCCAAACTGGTCAGGACATGTCTGAGATTTTGTTGCATTTGGATTCCTCTAATATTTTTATGGTTTCCTGTCTTACATTTAAATCCTTTATCCATGTTGAGTTTTGTGTATGGCATAAGTTGGTGATCTAGTTTCGTTTTCTTGCATTTATCTGTCCAATTTTTCCCAATACCATTAATTGAAGAGACTGTCTTGACTTCATTGTATGTTCTTGCCTCCTTTGTCAAATATTAATTGAGCATATTGGTTTGGGTTGATTTCTGGGTCTTCTGTTCTATTCCATTGGTCTATATGTCTGTTCTTGTGCCTATACCAAGCAGTTTTGAGAACAGTGGCTTTGTAATACAGCTTGATATCTGGTATTGAGATCCCACCTACTTTGTTCTTCTTTCTCAGGATTGCTGCAGCTATTCGGGTTTTTTTTTTCATTTCAGATGAATTTTTGGAGAGTTTGTTCTAGGTCTGTGAAGTATGCCATTGGTATTTTAATGGGGAGTGTGTTGAATTTATAGATTGCTTTGGGTAGTATAGACATTTTAATGATGTTGATTCTACCAATCCATGACAAGGAAACTCATACAACTTAACAAAGGAAGATAAACAATCCAATAAAAAAATGGGCAAAGGACCTAAATAGACACTTTTCAAAAGAGGACATTCAGTAAGCCAAAAGACATATGAAAACATGCTCAAAGTCACTAATCATCCAAGAGATGCAAATCAAAACAACAATGAGGTATACCATCTTACACCTGTCAGAATTACTGTCATCAACAAATCAACCAACGGCAAGTGATAGAGAGGATGAGGGGCAAAAGGAACCCTCCTTCACTGCTGGTTGGAATGCAGACTAGTGCAGCCACCAAGGAAAACAGTATGGAACTTCCTCTAAAAAGTTGAAATTGGAACTCCCATTTGACCCAGTGATCCCACTTCTAGGAATATATCCCAAGAAATCAGAAAGGGTATATGCACCCCTATGTTCATAGCAGCACAATTCACCATAGCTAAGATTTGGAAACAGCCTAAGTGCCCATCAGCAGATGAATGGATTGGAAAACTGTGGTACATCTACACAATGGAATACTATGCTCCTGTAAAAAAGAAGGAATTCTTAGCATTTGCAGCAGCATGGATGGAACTGGAGACCATTATGCTAAGTGAAATAAGCCAGTCAATGAAAGAAAAATACGACATGATCTCATTTATGGATAATAAAGACCATTATAAACTGATGAACAAAAATAGATACAGAAACAGAGCAGCATCGAACAGACTGTCAAAGTACAACAGAAAGACTGGGGAGGGTTTTTTTTGGAGGGGTTGGGTAAGAGATCAACCAAAGAACTTTTATGCATGCATATAAGCATAACCAATGGACACAAGACACTGCAGGATAGGGGAGACCAAGGGAAGGTCAAGGCGGGGAACAAAATAAAAAGGAGACATATGTACTACTCTTTGAACTATTTAAAGCAATAAAACAAAATTAGAAAACAAAAACAAAACAAAAAAAACAGGTCAGTTCGAGGTTTAACCCTATAGCCTCATCCTACAACAGGTTTATAATTGGGTAATTTTATCTGTCTTTTTTGGTGATACCAAGGTAAGAGATTATACTTATTACTTTTCTCCCCATGGTAATATCTTAGTCCTGCTCCAACTAGTTTAAGGGAAAAGGATAATTAATTGTAAGGGTATCTCAGAAACCTTATGAGTCATTGGAACTAGAAACTAAAACCCATTGGGAACTAAGCAAGTACTTATCTTCTCAACATTATCCCTCTGCCCACCATGCCAGCCGTGTTGGAGGACCTTAAGACCATCCACGGTTTCAGTGATCTTGTAGGAGAATCATGGCACTCATAATATAGTTACTGCTATATTCATGGCTGGGACTTAACTACAAAAGCAAGTATGAGAAGCAGAAACAGCACAAACAAAGGGGTATGTGTGAGGTGCAGAGGAAGTCAGATATAGACTTACAACAGTCCTTTCCAGGTAGAGTCACAGGATGCACCACATTCCTCAGTAGTAACTTGTGACACATTGTTAGCCAACGAGGCTCCTTAAGAGACCCAGTGCCTAGAATTTTTATTGAGGACTGCTTAGGTAGGCAGCCACTGCCTGGTACATTTCAAAATTCTAGACTCGCAGGAGGAAAGCAGGTGTTCAGCATAAACTATATTGTTTGTACAGTTTGGCACAGTGAGCCACTCTTACCAGTTAGGGAATGGTGGGAACCCTCCCCAAATCCATGTTCCCAGAAACCAACTTTGCAAGCAGACCTTTTCGCAGATGACAGTCAGACCTGCTGTGTTTCTACATAGCAGGAGATGTACCCCACCTAACCCTATACCTTCAGGTAAGGTTCTAGTGGTGATGAACCAGGATCTCTAGATTCCCAGGAGACAGAATTAGTCCAGCTAGTAATAGGTGTCCATTTGGATCCAGGTCATACGGTCAGGGCCATGTAGGATGAACAAGGATGGTAAGAAACTTTCCTGTTTCCTGGAGTGTCCATAATTTCATAACTAATCTAGTCTTTTATATGATTTTTCATAAATTTTTGCTTTCTTTTAAACTCAACTATGGAGACTTGAAACTGGCAAGAAGAAGCCAATCTATAATAATAAAAGCGAAATATTAAAATTAACCGTTTCTCCGAGACAGGGTAAGC
>PVJC01040756.1:0-13128 GCA_004026665.1 Murina feae | reverse complement strand
CCGACCCCCTGCCACCTCTTACCCGCTCCCCGGCCTGCCACCTTGCTTTCCCACTTCCTGGTGCCCTGGTGCCCTGGTGTCACTTCCAACTGCCAGCATAGGCAGGCAGTTGCAACAGAACCCTTTGATTTGCTCTAGTTCCGTGGCTGTTGGCCTCCATCTTGGCTGGGTTAATTTGCATACAGCCGCTCTGATTGGCTGGTGGTAACGGTCACATTTGCATGTTTCTCTTTTATTATATTAGATATTATTCTCATCAATTTCTCACTCCACACCTTAAGGAGAATCAGCCTCAATAACAATTTGTTATAAAAGTACTAGAGGCCCAGTGCACAAAATTCACGCATGGAGGGGAAAGGGGATGGTTCCCTCAGCCCAGCCTGCGACCCCTCGGGAGATGTCCGACTGCTGGTTTACACATGATCCCTGGGAGTCTAACTATAAATGCTTTCTCTGCTCCCTTTGAATCTTCTACCACCTAAAACCATCTCCTAAACCGACAATCAGACATCCCTCTCACAATCCTGGACTGCTGGCTCTTAATTGCTCACCTGCCTGCCTGCCTGGTCACCCCTCACTGCCTCTGCATGCTGGCCTAATCACTCCCAACTGCTCCTCCTGCCAGCCTGGTCTCCTCCAACTGCACCCCCCAGGCCAGTTTGATCACCTCTAACTGCCCCCCCCTGCTGGCATGGTTGCCTCTTACTGCCTCCCTGCTGGCCTGGTTGTCCCCAACTACTCCCCCTGCTGGCCTGGTCACACCCAACTGTCCCCCCTGCCAGCCTTGTCAGCCCTCATGGCCCCCCTGCTGGCCTGATTTCCAGCTGTTTGATGATCCCTCACTAACCCCCCTGCCAGACTGGTTGCCCCACACAGCCTGGTTGTTCAGTCATTTGGTCGTCTCTCACTAATCCCCCTGCTGGCCTGGTCATAGGCAGCCATCTTTTAAGAGCATGAGGGTTAATTTGCATATTACCTCTTTATTATATATGACTAGGGGCCTGGTGCACAAAAATTTATGCACTCGGCGGGGGTGGGGGGGGGTCCCTCATCCCAGCCTGTGCCCTCTCACAGTTTGGGATTCCTCAGGGGATGTCCACCTGCTAGCGTGCCTGGTCAGCCTGGGTGAAGGGCTGAGGGCTGTTTTCAGGCTGTCCACAGCCCTCTCAGGGTTCGTGCACTTGGGGGTGGGAGGGTTGGTGAGTGCAGGCATGGATGTTTCCCTTTGGGTGGCCCACCATCGCACATACCTGGTGAGCCCCCACTGCTGAGGGGACACACCTGGCGCAGAGCCGGGTGGCAGGCTGGGGGGTGGACGCTGGTGCATGTTCCCTGGGGGGGGGGGGCCCTGCTGAGCGGACACACCTGCCTCCCTGTGTGCTGTGTGCCCCGATTGCACCTATTTCCAGGCCTCAGTTTCCGGCCAGGGCTGGCTCAGTCCCCCAACCCTGAGGCTGCCCTGCCGCCTGTAATTCGTGACCGGGTCTCTTTCCAGGCCTCCATCACTGGCGCCCTGCTTCTCCCTCGGCGGTTGCAGCCTGTGAGTTGCAAGGCTTCTCCAGCTTCTCAGGGGCTGTGGCCTCTGCCATCTTGGCTGGGCTAATTTGCATACAGCCGCTCTGATTGGCTGGTGGGCATGGCTTAAGCATCCCGGAGAAATGGTTAATTTCAATATTACGCCTTTATTAGATTAGATTTGATCATACATCAATTCTAATCTTAAAAAAAGAGAAAACATATGATTACATTGGTGAGGAAAAGAGGTAAGTATGAAAAATGCTTTTTTTAAAAAGTCAGTAGAGTTCTTTGAAAGTCAGAAGAGTAAGTAAACTGTATTCAAAGAAAAGTCAAGAGAAATGAGAAGAGAAAGCATGCCAAACCAATTTTATACTGTTTAGGTAGCAAATTACTAAGCCATTATAACTTTATTGAAAGTTGGCATCTTTAGCTATTTATGAATCCCCAGGCCAATACAAGTGAAAAAGTCTCTCTCCTGTACCAAACTCTAGTCAAGCTCCTCTAAGCTCTCCTCTCTTCTGGGCCTCAACCTTGGTATATAACTGCAACTCTTGGAACAAATGATTTTTGTCTACCCCCACTGAGATAAGCACAAACACTTGCATGGTTTCTATCAGCTCAAGGCAGTGTTCCTAGAATGAGCCTAAGCCTTTTTAAAGTATCTGAGACAGCTCTACATTGTCAAAGGAACATATTGTTTGTTCCAACTCAAACTTGACAATAGGTTCCTGAAACCTCCTCTTAGAGAAGTTCCTTTAGAAAGTCTGTAATTATAAATGCTTTCTTTGCCCCTTTCAGAAGTAAATCTACCACCTAAAACCATCTCCTTAAGGACCTGGGGGCTATTTCTATGACATACCGGGAGACAGAGTTTGTCCTCTTACCTCTCAGTAAGGGCCTACCTTTGTTGAACACCTTGGTCTAATTTGCAAAACTACCTGCTGCCCTAAAGATAAATCCCCAAGCAACAAACTCAGACTACCTAATCATGCGGATCAATCCTCTTCTCAAGTTAGTTCCAACGATCTGCTCAAATTATTGGGGAACGTAGAATTTTATTTTAATTGATTGTTAGCTGAAAAAGTGCTCACTGGTGATTGGGAGGTATCTCCCTAGAAGGATAGAGAATAAAGACAAAACAAAAGAAAACCAGTGACTTTAAACATAGAATGACTTTAAACACAGAGTCCTAATTTCCAGTTATTTGAAATTATAAATTTTATTTATATTTAAGCCAATTTGAGTAGGTTTTCTGTTCATTATAATTAAGAATCTTGTGTAATGCAACATTCTTTTGTAAATTGTATAATTAAATATTTATAACAAACTTTAAAGGTAGATATTGTTATCCTCCTTTACAAGGCTAAATAAGGCCCAAAAAGATGAAGTAATTTAGCTATGATTATCTTAATTGGAAAGTAATTGAACAAGGACTCTAATTCCCACATTCTAAATTAAAATTTCACTGCCATCCAATCAGTTATATAAGCTTGACTTTTAAGAAGTTTTTATGTTAATGTCTAATTATTGTTTTCCTATTTAAGATGAATTATGAGAACAAATCCCTGATATAGTCACAGCACATGTGTTTGCATAAAATTTCATCATATGCCTATTTACATGGATGAGGCATCTAGATTTCAGAATTTGAAAAGTAATAAAATTACCTATGTATACTACTCTTTATGTGATTACATATTATTGATTTTCTACTCATAAAATTATTCAAGGGGTCATATACCTTTTAATGAGTACATTTTGTATCTGCATTTTCTTGTCGCTTGACATATGTTTCTAATTTATATAGGCCCTGTGTGCTTATGTCTGTTATTGTTTAAAGTAAAGAAGGCAAGAATTTTTATACTTAAAATTGAGTGCTTCAAATTACCTTGTAAAATAGTTCTAAATGAATGCAAAAGAATGGACAGATAGATCAATGTGTACTAGAAGGTCATTCTGTAGCTTGGGTTCAACTATGAAAATTCTTGTTCTTTATCCAAATTATGTGCATTTTATATATAATTATGTATACTATTTTTGATATAATGGTATGTAATGTTGATGTTTGTAAATGTGAATGCCAGAAATATTTGCCCCTCTTCCAGTATTTAGGGTGGTGGTGGCACTAGTAAATCTGTTTATTCAGGAAACCCTTAGAGGAACTTTTAAAGCAGGAGTTAGCTTTAAAAACCATCTAGCCTAACCTCATTACTGTGTTCTCAAAATTAAATGTCACCTTGCTTAGCATTAGACAGCTCAGCTTTAGCGAAGGTAGGTCTACGATCCCACTCTCTAGACTTCATTTTCTTACTCATTCCATTGAGTCTGCTACACAAAGAATCATCAAAATAATGATGACTTAAAAATTCTTCTTGGGTATATTTTTGGGTTTACAAGTATTTAAATTTTGTATTTGCTTTGTATTTCTCAAAATCATATGTTATTATAATTGCACATTAGATTGGAGTCAGATTCTAATTTGTAACTTCAAACCACAATTGCATATATATATTTACATAAACTCACATATGCATATATACAAATCTCAAATCAAACTATTTAGATAATAAGGACGCAAGTTGTTAAGTATTGTCAGAGTATGGCAGTTATGGATAAAGAAAAATGAAGAGATTCCATTTTTAATGTGAAAGATAAAAAATTTAAAGCTTAGTTTGGGCAACATGGTTATTTCATTTATCTTATTGCCTTGTTCAAACAGTGTCTCCTCCATCTTCCTAATTTTCCGCATATACATAATTTGCATGCACTATCTCCAAAATCCATCTCCTGCCCAGTCCCATTACACTTTATTAAATCAGGCCCCATCATTTTGTACTTGAGTTACTGAAAACACCTATAAAATAGTCTTCTTTCCTGCAATCTTTTCACCTTCCAATCTGTGCATGATTCAGTAACCAGAATGATCTTTCTAAAAGTTAAATCTGATCAAGTCAATTTGATAAGTCCCCAGAATCCTTTAGAAAAATTCAAATTCCTTAATATGGCATAAAAGACCTCTAAGGCTCTGCTTTCTTATCTTCTACCTGGCCACTTTCTGCTTCACCAAGTCTCCAGATTTTTTTTTCCATTCTGTAGACTTCTCACAGCTCTAAACATTCCCTCAAGATTCTTTCACAATTTAAAATATTTAATTCCCTAATTTATCCCACATAATATGTCTTATTTTCTTCAATACATAGATTATATGTTACCTTGAATCCTTTTTTAACGACATATTTTTAACAGAAAGCGTCCATCCTCTGTTTTCAAATAACACCCAGCTAACACTTCAATAATTTATCACAGCATATAGTAATCATCTACTTATGAGTCATCCTTTTCTCATTATATAATGTTTGGGAGTTTGTCTAATTTATTTATTCATTACCACATCCTACCATATTCTGAGCACCATACATGTCAAAGTCATATGTTGGTTGAATACTATTTCTCTGATACCCTCTCTTTAGTACAGAAGTGGTGGAAATTTCTTTCTTTTTTTAAAATAATTTTTAAATACCAAAATGAAAAGAAAAGGAAATCAAAGAAACAGAGACATATAATTCAAACAAACAAAATAAAACTCCAGAAAATGTCCCTAATGAATTAATATATGAATCACTTGAAAGATAATTTAAAATAACAACCATGAAAAAAAAATGTTCAATGATCTCAGGAGGCCAATGCAAAAATGAAGAATAAAACCCTATTATAGAAACTCTTAATTGTAGTTCTCATTCCCATTTGAGAGTGAAACTCAGCAAAGACTTCCAGGAAAAATCCCCTTGCTCTGCCTTTAGCAAACGGGAATTGACATTTCTCTTTGGTGGGTCAATGCCAAAGTAAATCTTACTGTTTTCATCAAAGCTTTCTGAGGCGTGTCTTCTGTAGTACTTGTAATCTATAATCTAACATAGTGTTTTAAGTAGATCTGTGTATAAATATTTGCAGACAAATTACTTGATTAATTCTTTCTATTTAAAACAGAAATCTCAAAATATTTTTAAAAACACATATACTTTTCATTTCTCTAAAGCAGTGATTTTTCAACCAATGTGCCACAGAATTTTTAAAACATGCAATACCTGACAATTTAGTCAGGGGCACTGAGCTCTTTTCTCCTAAATTGTCAAATAAAAAAAATGACAAAAACCCAACACAACAGCCATCCAGTGTAAATGAGTCAAAATTATACGTTGTTGTTTTTTGACAGATTGGCAATATGTGTGTGTGTGTGTGTGTGTACCACAGAATTTTAGTAATTAGTTTATGTGTGCCATGAGATGAAAAAGGTTGAAAATCTCTGGTCTAAAGCCTGGAACACATCCTTTTGTTAAGTGATTACTACAGAGAGGCTGAGGGGGGCTGCCATTGCTATCTGATAAGCATCGAGGCTAAACAGAGGTAAAGAGAAGTGGCAGCAATATAATGTCAAGCAAAACACTTAACTTCCATTGATGAAAGACTTTTTAAAAGAAAGGGCTCATTAAGACATAAAGAATCAGGTCCTAGGGCATGAAGTCTAAACCATCGGCAGCAGCATTAGGTGGAAAAGGTAATATGTCTGCATCCTGGAAGTAAGGAGTATTTGTATACATTATGTCTTGGGAAGAAAGATGTGAGTTGTTTTGAAAGAATATATGCTGGATACATTCAAGGGGGGAAGGATAAGTTAAAGCCGGGTGGTTCCAAGATAGAAGTGCAGTCTTTAATTAAGGAATAGTTGCTACTTTTGATTGGTTACAGGCAACAATCCTACAACTTCTTGAATACGAAGTTCATGATCCATCTAGTGGTTGGGTGGTAGATGGCTGGGTGCTGGTTCAAAGCTCCTACATACATTCTGGAATGTGAGCAGTCTATTGTCAAGTGCCCACCAGTTAATGACAGGCTAACTACACTTTTGCTCTCATTCTTCAGCCCAACATAATTTAATTTAGAGCATCTCTAAATTTTTTTCTTGTCAAGAGAATATATTATTTATTGACTTGTATGTGTTTCAGATACATTTCTGTAATAGAATTGATATTCTGCTTTTTCCTTACTTTCTTTGCATACACCTTCAAATCACTTTGTTTCACTACAATAGGATATTTTCCCCAGACTCAGTTTCTTCTTCTGTAAAATTGGGATGTACTTTTATCCCACAAATATTTACCGAGTATGAACTAGGAAGTGCACTAGGTGTTAGTATACTGATGTAAATTAAATATATTATCTGTCTTCCTCAAAATAGAAGAAATGTGTAAGCTTTATAAGCCAATAAAAAGTACTATCAACACATCATTTTGCAGTTAAGGAAAAAGTGCTGAGTTTCAACAAAAAGTAAGCTGCCAGATTTTGGAAAGGTTCGGAATGAATAGTATATGGTATTTACAAGTAGAGATGTCTAGAAGCCATTGAAAACATGTCTGCAGCTCAATAAGATATTTAAGTATCTATACACGGTTGGGGATCGAATGAGATTATGAATGTGAAAGTATTTTGGAGACTATAACATCATGCAAATGTGAGTTCTATATTTGTGCTGCCAGGCAAGCAATACAAATGTGAATTATTATTACATATGTGAGGTTGGCACTAAATTCACATCTTTACGTTAATTTTAAAGCACTTGATCTTTAATGCTAGTAGAATATTCTGACTTATGAAGTCAAATATAAGCTTCTCTAAGGCAAAGCATTTTCTGTGAGCATCCTCTACACATAATACAGATGTTCTATAAATGTTGTTGTCTTGTTAACAAATGGAAGACAGTTTTACACAATGATGGAAGAAAAAAATTAAAACTAAGTTCTTGCCAACTGTGACCAGATATGTATCACTGAGATCTCCAGGTTTATGTCACACTATCCAAAATGTGGAATTTATAAGGGATCACAAAATCTATCCATCACATCATTATCATAATCTTATGTTAATATTTATTGAGCATTTATTACACACAAGGCTCTTAATAGAGATAACCTAATTGATTCTTGTCCAAACCCCTTGAGGCTGGTGTGCTGTAGGTGGTATATTATGGACTCAAAGGGGCTGGATTAGAAATAGATCTACCACTTATTAGATGTGATGATTAGGACAATTAGCTTCTCTGTGCCACAATATCTTCACCAGTAGAATGTATAATAATAGTATTGTTCTCCTAGAGGTTTCTAAATGTGAAATGAATTACTTTATGTAAGGAGCATTGAACAGTGACTAGAATCTTGTTTTTATAAATACTAGCTATTAGGCTACATTATTTGTTTATTCCCTTTGGCCATACATGAAATTTTTACTGGTGTATCTAAGACAACGTGTACAAATTAAGAAATGTATTTAACCAGATTTAAGGGAATTTTTTTTGTTGCTTTCATTTTCTTCATTTGAGTGATATGTCTTTAAAATACTTCCATCCAGACACTCATTATTGAAAGTACATATATTCACTTTTTAAACTGGTTAACAAACTTAGGATAAATATGATTTGGAAATAAATGAGTTATTTGTAGCCACAAAAATTATAAAGCAATGAATAGAATGATTTCTTGAGTCTTCCTCCCAGGAGAAATATAAGAACTGGTAACTATCCATCCCTCCAGACATGTAGAATATATACCAGGTTATCTGGTCCCTGGTGGCAATTCCTAACTCTAAGATTCCGTGATTTAAATAATTCAGAATGAACACAGCATTTTAATGCATCTATCTGTAGGTTCATGTAAAAGCAGCATATATTTATATGAAAACCTATCATGATTTATGATACCTTGCACTTGCATCTGACTTAATCAGCATTCATTCAATTTTGGTAAGAATTTCTTACCCGAGGTTTAATATTACTTTTACTTACCATATATTTTCTTATATGGAAATGATTCAAGTTGCTACTGAAGATGTGTTTAAGATATTATACTCCTATTTAATTACTTATCTTAATTGGGATATTAAAGTCAAAACACTGAAAAATACCACCTTTTCTAGTATTTGCAAATTAGAAGTACTACATACAAAAATGTAGTACAAACATGCTTCTATTAGAAATGACCTACCACAAGCCTCACAGATTATCCAGCACCTCCTCTCTATTTTTATAGTCTGTCAACGATATTAACGCTTCACTAATGACTTTAAATTTTAAATTAATCTGTATTAAAATTTCTCTGAATCTATTTTAGTTCTCATCTCCTTTGGCACCCAGTTCCCAAATCCTCACTCTCATAATACTAGAATCCGCTTGCCTTTTGTCTGTTTGACAGATGAGATGAGTTTATGGTGATCCCTTCTCTTGGGCTCAAAATATTAAGTTTAAATCTAAACATGGTTTGCAAATAACCAAGGGGCCTTTCCAAACACTATTTAATACACTGAGCTACAGCTTCAGCAGTTGCAGATCCATGCAGGAAACAGATTATTTTGCTCATATAAACCACAGCTATGTATTTTTTTATAGTCTCCTGAATGACTAACCTGCAAGTTAGCCTAAAGACAATTTTTTATTTTAAGAAAGTATCTCCTTACTTTTCTCTTTAGGATTAAAAAAGCATTTTATAATAAATCTAAGAGAAAATATAATTTATGGGCTATAAATCTGTGTGGTTTTGTGAAGGAGAGTGAAGACTGATGATATGGAGAATGAGGTAAAGATAAATTTCAAAATAACCTCCTAAGTCTTTGTTAAATTTAAGATAAAACAACTCTTCCTACCACCTAATTAAAATAAACAAACTGGTCCTCATTGTAAGCCACTCCATTTCTTTCATGCCACCCCTGCTTCTCCCCCTTTACTGACTACCTCATAAAAAACATGTGAAACTATGCTAAGACACTAGAAATAGTTCCACTTGTACAAGTTGGGTCAAGGAATATCAGTGAATGTAATATTTAAATAAATGAGATTATGTGTAACATATATTGAGCATTGTTTATCAAATAATTTGACTATAAACATATATATAACCCAAAAATATAAGCTCCCTTTATCCAGTTAAAATCTGAAATTTTTTCATTCCTATCATAAACCCTATTCTGAAGTTCCCTATTATCTTAATGTACTATCAAAGAAGCAGATTGATCCATATACATTTGCAAAAAGTTTGATTAACTAAGTCTGATATAAATTTATTTTTACATTTTATGTAATCTTTCTCAGGTAAGCAGGAAAACAGATATGCAAGATAAAGATGATCACATTGTTTTTCCAATTATTTGGAATTCCAGAGTCAAAAAAGAGTATGAACAACCCAACTTTGACTCTCCAAATCCTCATTACTATGTTCCTATTTATCTGTGCAGTGGCAGCATTGTATGAAACTTACATATTCTTGAAAAGATTGAAGCATTAGTCAATACTTTAGAAGCTCATTATAAAGCCATAATGTGTGATGTGATGAATTTTTCTAAGCCTTTAATTGATTCACTTGTGAAAATAATAATCTAATATAATAAAAGAGTAATATGCAAATTGACCATCACCCGAGACACCTAAGCCATGCCCACCAGCCAATCAGAGCAGCTGTATGCAAATTAACCCAGCCAAGATGGAGGCTGGCAGGGCAGTTCTGCACTAGGAACCTCCTCGATCAGCACAGCTGTGCCAGGTGTGTCAGCTCAGTGTTGGGGGTCCGGCCTGGGGCCTCCTCAGGGTGTCTAGGAGCGCCCGTCCCAGGTCCACTGCCTGGCTCCACCCCCCAGAGGCCTCCTTGGGGTGTCCAGGAGCACCTGTCCTGGGTCAACTGCCTTCGTCCACCCCCAGGGACCTCCACAGCGCATGCGGGAGCATCTGCTGCACAGTGCGGAGCATCCAAAGCCAGTCCGCTGCCTGGCTCCACCCTGGGTGTGTTTGCTCAGCAGCAAGGCCAAACCAAGGGATCATGCACCAACGTTTGCCTGTAGCTCGCCACCCAGCTCTGGGCCAGATGTATCCCCTCCGCGGTGGGGGCCCACCAGGCGTGTGTGATCGTGGGCCCTCTGGTGGGAAATGTCCAGGCCTGCACTCACCAGCCCTCCCACCCCCCAGTGCATGAACCTTGAAGGGGCTGTGCGCAGCCTGAAAATGGTCCTCAGCCCCTTACCCAGGCTGGCCAGGCAGCCAGCAGGTGGACATCCCCCCCCCCCGCCTCGCGCCCGAGGTGTCCCAGACTGCAAGAGAGCACAGGCCGGGCTGAGGGACCACCCCCTCCACCAAGTGCAAAAATTTTTGTGCACCAGGCCCCTAGTTTATCATAATAAGAATTTATGTTATTATGATATGTGGACTGTGAATATAATTAAATTTATGAAAATTATTCTAAAAATCAAAGGATGTTGGCTCCTCTCAGTGTATCTATTTGAGCACTGAAACATATCATCAGATACGGCAAACTATTCTTTTATTTTTTAAAAAAATACATTTTATTGACTTTTTACAGAGAGGAAGGGAGAGGGATAGAGAGTTAGAAACATCAATGAGAGAGAAACATCAATCAGCTGCCTCTTGCACACCTCCTACTGGAGATGTGCCCACAACCAAGGTACATGCTTACATGCCCTTGATCGGAATCGAACCTAGGACCTCTTGGTCCGCAGGCCGACGCTCTATCCACTGAGCCAAACAGGTTAGGGCAAGACAAACTATTCTTATTCACAGTGTAATATTTCATCTTTAGATAATGGTCCATTATTGAAGTTGAATTTCACTCAGTCAATCAACATTTACTTATTACATACCTAATATGTGTAAGACACTCTTTTTTAAAAAAATGAATGTGATAATGAATAAGGCTGACAGAGTTCCTGACCTTATTCTGGATGGGAATCTGAAGCTACTCTTAATGATTAAGTTTCTTCTGCCTTGCCTTTACCCACATGAAAGCTCAAATGTTGGAATCTGGCCTCCTGTATTTCATTCCAAATATAAATTCTGTTAGATCTCCTGGTGCAGTCTGCATTCACAGCCAGATATTTGAAGGTTCTGTAGCGTTCCTTTTCCTTAAGTACCACATTTCAGGTAAATGGCTCATTCCTAATTTGTTTCACTACTTATATCAACTCCTCAGTTACTTCTCTGAGAAGAGGAAATTTTATGTGCTTCCATAGTATTTTGTAAATATTCCAATTATGATTCTTTCCACACTGACTTATATACATCTATGCCTATTCTTTTCATTGGCCTAGAAGCTTAAAAACAAAGACTACATCCTCCTTACTTTAATGTTCCCAACAAATACCTCAATACATGGTTACATATAAGACACTCAAAAATGTTTGATGAGTAAGTTAATTAATTAATAAGCTAAGCTAAAATTCACATTTAGTTAAAGTCTCATGGAATTTACTGGTTAGAAACTATTATTGAAATTTTCAGTAAAAGATATAACAAAAGAACAACAAACTAATGTTTATCCTTCTCAAAGATATTTTACATAATAAAGAGATAACATACAAATTGACCAATAAAATGTTGTTTTAGGTACTGGCCAAATGACCATCAATATAGACAAACATAGAGAATATGTTGAACCCTGTGATGCATGTCCCATAATCTTAAGACTATGTCAGACCTATATCCCCTTATGATGATCATTTTTTAGACAATTTTTGTCCTCTCCTTACTACTTTCAATGGTATTTTATTAACATCTGCAATTCAAATGCAGTAATCTCTTTCAAGGCATTAATTTGGTGCAAATTGGATTACATTTCAAGAAGTAACATCCACATGTGAAGCGAATATCCATTTGTTAATTTGAGTGCCTGGGACTTTTCAGTATCTTACAAAACTAAAAGTACTTGTACCAACCTGGAAGGCAAAGGAATCTGTTCTCTCTCTGGAAAACACTTGAAATTACTCAGTTCCCCAAGTAGTACTTTTGAGATATACACATACTGGTAGAAAAAAACACACACACACACACATGTATTGACTGTTATTTTTCAATTTTATTTTTCTTTTCCATTTTGTTTCCAAATTGAATTTCATTGCTAAGATATTTCTTTGTTTGTGTGTAACTTGAAGATGGAAAGAGTAGATTTTTTTATAAGTCAATTTTGAGTGCTGTGAATATTCTTTAACCTCATTATTTTATCAGATTGCAACAATTCATATTTTTCCATCATGAAACAGAACATTAAGCATCAGTTGAGAGTAGTGTAGAGAAGTACTTTTAGGAGCACCATTATGAGAAAAATTCTAATTTTTCATGAGATTGCTTTTCTGGAAAAGAAAGCGAGGACTAATTACCTTGGACTTAGTAGCATTTGGATAATTTCTCAGTAAAAGGAACTGTGCAAACTGAAGTGTTTCTTGCTAAAAAGGAAATCAGAATCCATATGCAATACAGTTGGGAAGTCAGAATTCATTTTCAAAGTACAGCTACCAGCCTGTAAATTTTCATCGACAGGATATGGAATAAGATACGTAAGTAGAAAGATTTGGTAAACTACGGAAAGAAGCTCAAGTAAATCACAGAACAAGGTCAGAGTATAACAACTTCGCTTTTTAAATGACAATATTACAGAAGATCTTAAATATGGAAAATGTTTATTAAATCTTAGTCATGAGCTTTTCATTGTAACTGCATTTCCTCACCCCCTCTTTTTTTTTTTTTACTTAAGAGAAATGAAAAATATGATTTTTATTTCAATATGG
>PVJC01040755.1:0-15660 GCA_004026665.1 Murina feae | reverse complement strand
ATTCCCCAAACACTGCTGTCTTTTGCATGGACTACAAAACTTCCTGTTTGCCTTTTTACTGGATTGAAATGTAAATCCACTCAAAATTCTCATCAATACGCATTGTCATAGTAATGAACATAAAGCACTGGCTGGTGACCAGTCCTTCACTGCCTGTCCAGGTCTCTCAGTTGTTGCCTTTCCTCTGGCTCTAGCAAAACAAACTCCTGGCCTAACAATAAGTCCTCTTCCCTGGCCTCCCTTTGCTCTGCATTCATTTGATCAGATCTCCACCTTCCAAATGACTCATGTCATCCCCCTAGTTCTTCACAATACTATTTTTGTTTAGTAAGTAGCAAGTTGCAGGACATTATGTGTACTATGATTTCATTTTCATAAAGAATTTTTTTGAAAAAATATATAATCAGATATATATTTAAAAGTTTCAGGGGTAATATGGAAGACTTTCACTTTTATCTGTAACATTTAAACATCATATATATTTATACACCTGTAATCTTAAAAATGATAGTCAATTATTCTAAGACTCTTTCCTCTGTGAAATTTAACAGATTATTTCTTTTTCATTCTACTCACTCTCATCACTTTTATGATGTTCTTCATAGCTGGATATTTTACCCACTGTTTATATCTATATATTTATGCTTTTATAGATATGTTCCCCCCCCTTTTTTTTATTTTCTGTTATTGTCCCCTCTTCTCCCTAGTATGAAAAATCTCCTTAATATTAAGGTAGATTTTTACATCAGATAATACACAAGACTATGTATAATCAAAAGACATCGATGTCTTGTTTAATATTCCCTAGAACCCAGGCCATGGCAGGCACTGTTGAATAAGGGAAGAATGGACATAATAATGAATGAATCACATTAGCCCTTAGACCTATGCTCCATATTCATCTGTTCTTCAGCAGTTGTATGTTTTCTCTGAAACAAATATAAAATGTATTAAATTAGACAAATCTGAGTCATTCCTGGAAAATCTCTTCTTTGTTTGCAGCTGCCAACAAAGTTACCAAAACCAGATTTTATTATCAACAATTTCAGTCATTCCTGACAACTAGTTGAAAACCCAGGAACCTTTTCAAAAGATCAAAAGATGCTGCGATTTAAGAATTGCCATGCTAATGGGAGCTCAGTTGGGGTCAAAAGTGATATATCCCGCTTAGCTTTCTCAGACTAGATGAAACAAGATTTTTCAGTTTTTTATTAATGTCTGCTTTTAGAGCCTTGGATTTGTCTATCAACATGTAATTGCACTTCCAACGATTGGAGACAAACTGTCTTTCTTCTTTCCAAATGAGAATTTGTAGGGGTTTTCTGGTCTCATTTGCCACCAAGTGCACATCAGAAGATGAATATCCTAGCAGGAGGTCAATGATAGCTAAGGAAGAGAGAGGCCCACTCACAGGCCCAGGGAAAGAGCCTGCATACGGGCCTTATCCAACTTGAGTTGCCATGGTAAACTGTCTAATGAAACACGCTTCCATCTGAATTTCATCACTAGAGGGTGATTAGAATGTAAATAATGGTGAGATGTGTAGGTGATAATATTTTTCTATTAAGAGAAATGCGGTGAAAAGCACATGCCAGTTGGAAAGTCACTTCCAATAGGTGTGGCTACTGTTTATCACACACTAAAGCCCTGAAGCCTTTTTACAAAACCAACTGTTTTCCATTGGATCTTCCTGTAAACTTCCATTATGCTGTATGAAAAATAGGCAACAATTAAGGCAATTTAAAATTTAAATGAATTTTGGGCAAGTGGAGCAAAGCCTGTCATTTTTCTCACTGTAGGGTATGTGTAGCATATGAGTTAGCATCTGTTCGCAGTAATTCCTCCAATTCAATTACAACACATTTGGAAACTGCAGAGATATAGGCAAGGCATTATTTGAATCACAAATTTATCCTTATTATTTATTTATTTAAGCTAAAATCCAGGATATAAATTCCTAACAAAAAGTAGGAATTTTATACTTTCCATGTTTCCATCTGTAAAATGCCCCCAGCTTTGAAAACCATATGCTCATTGCTGCAACATAGCCCTCCAGTGACAACTTTTGCCTTCTGGACTATTCCAACACTGTAATTTTACTTTGGCATTGAGATTAGGTGAGCAGGGTAGACAGAGGCATCAGCAAAGAGAAAATGTTCAGTGTTTTTTCAGCCCTCATTTATATCTTATATATGTGTTCATTCAGTAAGTATTGACTGAGCACCTCCGATCACTGTCATCTCCCATGGACTAGAACTGGGTGTATCAATGAAATCTAGGTGCATGGCAAAGGTATGAGGCTGCTTTCCTAAAGTCAATCACCATTCTTTGTCCAAGACCACCCAACAGGTAATAAATAGCGTTATAGAAATCTGTTGGGATACTGCAGGTGATACAGAAAAATAACTTTTACTAGCTTTCTGGTCTAATTCTATCCAAGATTGCAGCAGTGAGTCATTGCTAGCATATGTCACATTTGTGAGAATTACAAAATGGCACCCTCAAAAGACTAAATTACAAAAGTGATGACCTCTTTCTCAGAATTTTAGCTTCTTCCTGACCCCTACAGGCTCCTTTGAGAATGTGCCATCTACACACCACAGAGGAATACTGGTTCCCTCTCAATGTCACCTGCTAGTCCAGAACCGGCCCCACCTCACCCAGAAGGAGCTGTTTCCTGCATATCCTGTATCTCTGGGACTGATACTACCTTGACCACTCTACCCCTAGATGGCTCTATATCCAGACAGGCTGAGCCAAGCCCCGGTCCCCTTGGTCCAAAAATGTCCCTGGCTTCCCAGGTGTTCCTGAAAGTCATCTCAGTGATTCTTAAAACTATTCAGAGACTCTTCTCCTTGTTCAGAGACCTTCTGTCCCCCCACCCCAACTGCCTTGAGGTTTAATAATGCAGGTGACTGTGATTCTTTACACAACTGCCTCACCCCAATTTTATACTTCTTCTAATTCTATTGACAGAAACTAGAATGTATCCTCTCCATACCTAATAGAAGTATGATGCAAAACACATTCACACAGAAATTAGCTTATCATGACAGAATGCTCATTATGCTGAAAGCATGAGCTTGAGAAAATTGGAGGAAGATGGTGGTTTGAGTGTATGTCTCAGATCCCCTCTCCACCTTAACACTCTGGGAGCCAAAAACACCAGGCAAGCTGGAAGAGTCTGGGGGGCGTGCATTGAGACCAGGCCTTTCCCAGCATTCTGAAAGAGAGACACAATTGATTGGGACTTCATGCAGCTATGGAGACCTGAAAGCCATGGCTAGACAGAGGGGTGTGCAGCAACTTGAAGTAGATCCCTCAGCTGTCAAAGCCTGGAATTATTTCAGGGGAGTTCTCCACCTGCCCAATTGTAGCATGGGTTCTAGAGGAACTGCCCATTCCTGATGACCCTGGGAGAGCTGAGTTCAATTGTGCCATGTCCTCGGCTGGGGAGGGCTGTCACTGGCATCACTCTCAGAGAGACTTAGCCATGTTGCAGTTTGTTCTCTGTAGACATACCAGCTTGATGCCACCCAGAACACCTCAACATCCTGACCAGCACAAGGGTTGAAGAAACAACTGTAGTGAAGAGTTCAAAAAATATATAAGCTTTTGATTATTTAAGAAGACCTAAACTGAGAAAGGGAGAGAGAGAAGCAGGGAGAAAAGTTAGGTGGAGGAACATCTGGATAGAGGGGCTCCCATTGGAGGAGAACTAGGGAAGGACAAAAAGATAACTTTTAATAGATGATGCATATGAATCCCTGAGGAGATTTAAGTAGAACACTTAAAGCACGTTCTGGAAGATTAAGAGAGAAAATACCTTGATGTAATGAACTGAATTGTGTCCCTTCTCAAAATTTATAGGTTGAAGTCCTACCATAAGAGAGAAGGCAGCCAGGAAAAGTGCTCTCACCAGAAACCAACCATGCTGGTACCTTGATCCTGGACTTCTGGCCTCCAGAAACAGTAAGAAAATAAATTCCTGTTGTTTAAGCTACCTAGTCTATGGTATTTAGACTAACATATTGATATCTTTATTTTAAAATTCATTATATAAATTGAAAAAGAAGACAATCATGTCTAAGAACCAACTGAATGGTCCAAAAGATCAAAGATAACCCAAAACAAAACATAATGAGATGAAAATCCCAAGGGAAAAGATAAAAGGTTTAGAAGAGCAATTGGGCCATTATATCCTTCAGCTCTTATGGCAAAAGCATATTGTTTCATACTTGCAGGGATTCAAAATATGTACCACCATTCAAGATATGTTCCCCAGTTGTGGAAAAATAGGAAGTACACAAACAAATTCCAATTGACTGAGATCAGGCACCCCAAAGAGGAAAAAATAAGGGGGAGAACAAAGATTCCTTTAATCTAAAGCTACCCTAAGTGGATAATGGTAGTGCCAAGAAATCAGTTATATGAATGGTTTAGAAGAAGATCTCAAAAAGATAAACTTAATGGAAATACAGGAACAACTTTTAAAAATTATAACAAGAGATTGTAACATACATCTTTCAGAATTTGACAAATCAAGTAGAAAAATCAATAATTATATAGAGGATTTGAATAATATAATCAACAAGAACAGTTTAAGAAGTATAGAGAACTCTGCTTTCTACAAGCAGAGAATACAGCTTTTCTTTTGTAGCCATATTACAAAACCTGATCATAGGCTCAGTCACAAAGAAAACCTCCCCAAAGTGAAAATCTTATAACCCAAGAATATGAAGCCATATTCTTGGGTTCATATTCTAATTAAATGAAAAATGAGCAATGACAAAATGATCCCAAAACTTACTTCTTTAGAATTAAGAAACATTCCTTTACTCCTTTATCAGACATATATCTGAATTTGTTTGAACTTACTTTGAAATGCATTGAAAACAAAACTCAATTGATGGATGGGTAATTAAATGCATATATGATCCAATAAATAGAGCAAAAAGATCATGGGGGTGGTCACTGATTCACCGATTCTAAGAGTGACCCAGCACGGTGTGTGTGTGTGGGGGGGGCGGGGACTAAAAAGGAGGGGTGTGGGGCTGTCTTGAAGTGAGAATTGTTACTGGGTTTGGCTTGTCTCCCAGTAATGATTGTGCAAAATTAACTGTAGGGTTGACCTCCATGGAGTCCCAAGCAATTGTGCCTCTCTCCAGGTTGACATGGATTTATTAATAACTCACCCTTTACCTAGGAGTAGCATGACTCAGCCCAAATCCCCCCAGCCTGATGGTGAAAATGCTGTGTAGAAAGGTTCCTGGAGCCCAGATGTGTTTAATACACACTTTGTTCACTTCAGTCCCCCCACCTCTCATAGAAAAAAAGGATTGTCTGCTTTCACATGAGCTACTCCACACAGAGCCAGCCTGATTGTTCTGCATCACCTTTTGCTCACTAATTGTTTATGTGTGATGCATTCTAGTCACTTCCAGGTACAGTGAGTAAAGCTACAGCCGTCCTTCTACCATGTGTAGGGAGTTTCCCACACTTCCGTGAAATCTCAGTTAGTGGCTTTCACAGTGAAACCAATCAATTCCTTTAGATAAAGTCTTCCATTCTTGGAAGAAGAGACACCTTGATCATGTCACTCAAAGGTGCTATGAGTTAGCAGTTGTATAATGACAGGTTAGGAAAGGACTTAGAAAATAAACACACGGACATTGGTGTGTGCTTGTGTTCAATGCAATCCGACACTTCTATTGAGACCTTACAATGTTCCTAGCTTATTACCATAGAGGAAAGTGTCCTGCCATAGTACTCCCAGAACTGCATAATTCAAACTAACAAGAAAAACATATTTCTGGTTCTAACAGTGGATATGAAATTGTGAAATACACACAAAAAGGCAGATGGATTGAGGATATGTGTGGTAATATCAGGACCACCATTTTGCCCTCAGTGGCTTGCCGAACAGGAGAGAAAAGAAATCTGTGACGGTGGCTCCCATTCCCAGGAAAGAGGGAGGCTGGGCACAATGATTTTGACTCTCTCATTCTTACATATGACTGCAGAATTGAAGCAGCTGTTTCCAATCTAACAACATGATCCTAAGCTCTATTTCAATAGCAATTCTCACTGAGTGTTTGTGTCCACCCTCCCCCCCAAATTCATATGTTGAAATCCTAATCCTCAAGATGATAGTATTAGGAGGTGGGGCCTTTGAGAAGTGATTAGGTCACAAAGGCGGAGCCCTCACAACGGAATCAATGCTCTTTCTCATGGGGAGACTAGAGAGTTATCTTGCCTCTCCCACCATGTGAGGTTATAGTAAGACTGCCATCTAGAAAGCAGGCTCCCATCAGACACCAAGTATGCCAGCACCTTGATCTTGCACTTCTCAGCCTCCAGAACTGAAAGAAATAAGTATCTTTGTTAATAAGCCAGCACTCTATGGGATTCTGTTATAGCAGCCTGGACACACTGAGACTGCTAAAGGAGGTGCTTACACTGCTAACCACCTAGCTACCAAAGGCCAGCAGCAAGCTTTCCAAAGCACACCTTCACCACTCGCACCAAGAAAAATCCGATATGAGGCACAGCCCAATTTTTGATAAAGCACAAATATGCATGTTTCCATATGTCTAGCACAGGATATATTGGAACCTAGACGTGTAAAGGGACTGAGATAGTAGGGGACAAGGTAAAGCTGTATCTTCCAGGACAAATGCCTCTGGAAAGTTTTGTTGTGGAAGTATGAGCCCTATCTCCAAATGCCAAGTAAACTGAGGAGATTGGCCATCAAATTCAAGGTCCCCAATTACTTTCACCACGAAGAAATATCATGCTGAGTGGGCAAAAGTGTTTTCTGTGAGCTGACTAATGTGGGTAATTTTCTCAATTCTCTATTCCATTTGGACTCTATCAATATACTCAACCTTTAAATGCACGGGCAATGTTCAGCCTGTCTTCTTTTCCTAGCAATCAACTCTGAATTCCTCATGAACTTCTTGTCTGCTATTGCAGGGGGTCCTGAGGTACTAGAAACAGCAAGTCACTGGCATGAACGCACCAATAGCCCAAGGTTCTCAGCACCATCCGTGTCCCACAGGCCCCTAATTTTGGGGAAGTGCCATTTACCCCAGCATCATGGCTAATTGACAGTCTGTCTGTGGAAGGGTCTTTGAGAGGTCCTCTCAGCAGGATTTTAGATGGTGGGATTCTGCAGACACTCATCTTTCACTTCAGGGCATGTCATCCTGCTAAATGAGGAAGCTGCACAACCTTTGGGTCTCCTCAGTCTCCAGTGCGGAGGAACACGTGTACTTTCACCTGACACAGCTCCGCCAGCCTTCTGAACAGCTGCTGTCCAGCCGCAGGAACAGCCTGAATGCCTGGCAACCTCCAGTAGCAGTGGACTCAGATCTGGTTGCCCCCCTGCCACCCAGTGAAAGGTTCTATGACCTCTTCAGCTTGAGCTCACCAGCAATGGCAGCAGAGATGAACACCTAGCGAGGAGGCGAAGGACAGAGTGCTGATGTGGAAGCACCACCAAGGAAAATGAAAAACGATGTTTCACTGACCTTAGCCCAACCCTCTGTCCATTGTCTTGGAGAACTGCCAAGCTTCCAGCCTTCAGAGGAAGCTCTGGCAGAACCCGAATTTGCTCTGTGTGCTCAGAAGTTCACCCAAGTCCCTCTCTCTTTCCAGCCCAGGCCCCATGGTGGAGGGGCAGAGGAACGGGGAGGATCATGGATGAAAGGACCAGGGAGTGATGAGAAGAGAGAAGGAAAGTGGAGTGATGCTGAGCAGGGGCTAGACCTTTAGGGAGGCTGTACACAAATTTCTTTCAATGTACAGGAGGGAATGTAGTGCAGCATTATGGGAATCAAAGGAGAATAAGAAAGTCCCAGATGGGTAGCAGCCAGGAAGCTCATGCTTGCTCCTTTGCATCAACACTCAGTTGGACAATTTATTTATAATTGAAAAGGAAACAGAAGAAAGACTGAAATTGCTATCTTTGTGGCAGCTGTGTGTGAGGACGTGCGTGTGTGCATGTTGGGGGGGAGTGGGGCAGGAAACTACAGGTAAGTGGGGGCAGAAGGTTATCTGTGTTAAATAAGATAACTTTCAAATATGCTTTGCTGGGGCAGAAGGGAATTTTAGTTTCATATTTGGATGATTTTCTGGCTTTCATGATTGTAAAATGCCAGCAGCTTCCGACCCAGATCCCATGCCTCACTGACATGATTTATGAGGGCTGCTGCTCCCCTCGCCTCCCACCCCAACCTACCCAGTTCCTGACAAAGCTGTGTTAAGAGCAATAAGCATTGGCTGGCCAGTGTGGCTCAGAGATTGAGCACTGACTATGAACCAGGAGGTCACAGTTTGATTCCTGGTCAGAGAAGAGACCCAGGTTGCGGGGGAGAGGAAAACAGGAGGCAGCCGACCAATGATTCTCTCTTATCACTGATGTTGCCATCTCTCTCTCCCTCTCCTTTCCTCGCTGAAATCAATAAAAATACATTTAAAAAAAAAAAAAGAGCAACAAGCATTAAAAGACCTAAGAAGGAATGCTGGCCAATACATAATGCTATGAAAGTTGTGGTGATTAGCTAAACTCCCACTCCTTACATAGTGTTCGCTGAAGTTTAGGCATAGGTCTAAAAATTGCTCTTTCAGTAAAAATATGTGCCTTTCAGTAAAAATAATGATTGAGCATTCTACATCAGGCATTGTGCTAAGTTCTAGATATATAATTGTAGACAAAAGTGACAAGGGGCCTTTCCTCGTGTAGCCTGCAGTCTGGTAGAGGAGAGTGACATTGTAAAAATCTTTTATAATTTAAAATATGGATAAATGCTATAAAGAAAAAGTGCAGACCACTTTGAGAAAGCAATATATGAGGAACAAGATAAATTATACGGCCTTTTTTGGCTAAGGTGTAAATAATTTTAAAAAGCCAGCCAAGCAAAGAATGTGAGAAGGGAGATCCTGGCAGGAGGCACAGCATGAAAGAAATTGACATATTTGAGGAAATGAAACAAAGGAAGAGTGGAAGAAGATAGAGACATAGAGGTAAGTAGAGGCCAGATTATATTGAGTCTTTTGGTCATGGTACCAGTTTTGTATTTTGAAAAAAAGTTTTATAGGAAAAAGAGATAATGCTGGCAAACACCACCTTAATAAAGTTAACACGAGTACACAGTGCCATAATAGTTATCAAATGCTTCCTGACAGGGTGCACTGAGCAGGACTCAATATCATTTCTTTGGTATTCTTGCAAAAAAATGCTTAAAGTGAATTAATTACTAAAAGCCATCAGACAACCTCAAAATGAGGATCGTTCTACAAAACAAAGGGCCCATAATTTGTTAAGATCATGAAAGACCAAGAAAGATTGAGGAAATCTTCCAGATGAAAGGAAACTCAAGACCCCTTAAACATGTAAACATGTGATCCTAACCCCTAAACATGACATTAGTGGGACAACTGGTGACATTCAGCTAATGTCTGTCTAGAATATTAATTCTCTGATGTTAATTTTCTGATTTTGATGGTGGGACTATGGTTTTGTAAGTTGTTAACACTTGGGGAAGCTGGGTGAAGAATATATAAGAATTATTTGTACTATTTTTACTTTTTCTAAGTCTGAAATTATTTCAAAATAAAAAGTTAAAAATAAATTTTAAAAATGTATTGAACATTTTTTTCAGGTTCAAATTTCCTCCTGGGAATAATGAGAAGCCCCGGGTGGGTTTTAACCAAGAGGATGTCTTGATCTAGTTCACGGTCTTAAACATCTCTCTCTGCACTCTCTGTGGGAAATGGGTTGGAACAGGACCATGGGTCAGGGTAGCAGGAGGTTTAAGCAAATGACATCATCTCTCTGGTCCTATTTTCTCAGCTGTCAAATGAGAGTATCGAACTATCTGTATTTACCAACGCACATTCATGACTTACCTGCATTGGAGTCATCTGGGTACTTCAAACATTCAGATCTCTGGGCCCTATTCCCTCATGCCATCTGCAAGAGGAATAAATGATGGTGTCTCATTCAGCTCCAGCTGCCATACAAATGCCATATACTGGAAGGCTTAAATAGCAGATATTTATGTATTTCTCACAGTTCCGAGGCTAGGAAGTCCAAGAGCATACGCACTCTGTTGTCCCTTCCTCTTCTTATAATGACAACAGCCTTAACAGATTAGGGTCCCACCCTAAGTCTTCATTTAGCCTTAATTATTGCCTCAAGAGCCTTGTCTCAAAATACAGTCATGGGGTTTCAAGATATGAATGGGGGGTGGGCACTATTCAGTTGATAACACAAGGAGCCCAGGAACCTGTCATTTTGCATTAGAAAGTCTCCTGGATGATTCCAATGTCCCACAGGTTTGACATCTGCTGGCCCTGGGGTGGGGACTCTGTAACTTTTCACCTTCATTACCACTGTGACTACCATTGGCCCCCTGCGGACTGCTCTGCCTGGTAACTCATCTTTCTCACTAGCAGTGTTTTGCCAGAGCCCATAGTGTGGCTCCAGGCTCCTTCATCCACCCTGCAGCTTCCCAGCATGTGACCTTCAGCAGATCACTAGCCTTCTCTTGGCCTCAGCTTCCTTCTGTGAATAGTAAAGGGATTGCACAGAAGATTCTCTACAGGGTCGCTAAGAGCTCTTACACTCTGATTCTTGATGGTAACATTCTAGGGACTTCCATTACATCCAACCCAGGGTTTAGTAAAGAATTTTTAAAAACACTCAGGATCCCTTACCCCATGCCAACCAAGAATATTCTCTCTGCCAGGAAAGTTTTTCCAATACAGAATACATCTTGTGAAATCCTAGGTATTAGGGAAACCACAAAACAGAGGTTTTCCTCTTGCTTTGAAGTTCTACATATTTGCTGTCCTTACCATCAGGCAAAAATCCTTCTGTGCATTCAGTTCAGTTCCCAAATTTCTCTCTGGCTTCCTAGGGCTCTTGAATTTGTTGGCATACGCAATGAATGGTGCCTTCCACAACCACCCACAGCCCATAGTGATGGAGGGAGAACTTTGGGAGGATATGTAACCACTTTAACAGCATAGGTAAGTTCCCTCACTGGTTTGGCTCAGTGGATAGAGCGTCAGCCTGCGGACTCAAGGGTCCCAGGTTTGATTCCGGTCAAGGGCATGTGCCTTGGTTGCGGGCACATCCCCAGTGGGAGGTGCAGGAGGCAGCTGATTGATGTTTCTAACTCTCTATCCCTCTCCCTTTCTCTCTGTAAAAAATCAATAAAATATATTTAAAATAAATAAAAAATAAAAGCATAGGTAAGTGATACCTAAGACCTACAGCACTTATGTCAGAATACCAAGAGGGGTTGAGGAGGGAGAGAATCATCTCTGTTGGCCATGCTAGTTAGCTTTGTCCAGTTTAAACATTACTTCTTCCAAGAAATCCTTCTCTGAACCACTCGAGTCTACACGCTCTCCTCCCTCTGTAAATGACTGTCACATTCATGATTCCAACCCATTGTTCATTCCCTCTTGTAAGCCCAGAGAGGCAGACACATGAGTTTTGTACAAGACTGAATCCTTAGTGTCCTAAAGTTTGCCTGGCCTGGAGTGAGTGCTCAGTAAATATTTGTTGGACCCATGAGTGAGCCATTTTCATCTCATGGACACTGCCTCTCAGTTTCAGGGAGCATGTATTTGTTTCTTGGTTCTAAGATAGACATGGTCCCTTCCTTTTTTTTTTTTTATCCCCAGCACCAGCAAAGAGTCTGGTCCATTGTAAGCACTTAAATGCTTGGATGCTTGAATGAATGAATGAATGAATGAATGAATGAATGAATGAATAGCTATGACTGAACTGGCATTTAGCACTGAAAGTAAAAACCTCAGGAGGAGGTTTAAGATGGAAATGAGAAAAGCAGACACAGATCCCCATACAACCACTCCGTTTGACGGAACCCCCAAGATAGAACTTCTCTGTTTATTAGATGACAGCTAACAGCAGGTGCCCCTTGTGCCACCTCAGCTTGGATTCCAGCAATTCCAAGTCACTGTCACTCTATTACTGTCTGCCCAGGATCTTTACCTTCACCCTGCACCTCTCTCTCTCTCTCTCTCTCTCTCTCTCTCTCATCTGGGAGGGGCGGGGGGAGGAGCCCATTCCATCCACCTCCATGCATAGTGGGAGAGTCCTGGGAGAAGTCCCTGCCTCCTGAGGCAACCCAGGACCAGAGCTGCAGGACAGATGCTTCTCCAAGACCCTCCTGGGTGGACAGTTCTGCTGCAGCGCTTCAGGACGGCCTGAGTCCAGTTCCCCAGATCAGTGACCAGTCCAATAGTTCTCCCTTCTGGCTTTTTCTTCTTCCTTCTTTCACTTCCCTGGCCTCTCACTTCTTTCTGACTTTGAAAAATGAGTACGTTTAGGCAGATGGAGAGGAGAGGGTACTCTAAGCAGAAAGAAAAGTAGAGTGAAGGCAAAAAGGAAGGGAGAATAGAAAGACAAAAGGAAGAGGGAGATCATTGCTGCAATTACACTTGTGAATCAGGGTGAAGTTTGTAATCCAAGTGGGTCAACAGACCATGGAACAGGTGAACGCAGGTACCAGACTCATTCTGCTCATCAAACACTGTAAATGTGGGAAGAGGGGTGTCACAAAATAACCTGAGCACATCTGTGTGTGCGAGGCAGCCGCCCTGGCAGAAAAAGGCACCTACCCGGGCTCTCTCCTGTTTAGTAACGCGAAGCTGCATCGCCAAAGCCATGCACAGCGAAGTCACATCTCGAAGCTTTCCAATCAGTTCCAAATTGGCTTGATCGGTTCTAAATAAGAGGACCATTGTGCCACCCTTATGATGCATTTACTGAGACATAAATATGTGAGCAGTTCTATATTAGCATGAATTAGCTGCAGTAGCCTGTAAATGCTCAGCATAGCGCTGGGAAGCGCTAATGGAACTTTATCTTCCCCTCCAGCAGGAGCTGTCCAGAATCATACATAATGTAAAAGTGGAGCATGCAGCTGGTAGCAGCAGGCTGATCACAGAAGATGGTTTCAACTTGTCTTTATGATCATGAAAAACCGCCTCTCCATCCGGCTCCCAAAGCAAATACTATGGTACAGCCCCTGGGGGAAGCACAGGGCACAGAATCATAATATGTAACAGTAAGTAATGATCCCACTTAGAGGCCCCAAAGCTGGGCTCTTTATTGATGTTAAATCCAAACTGATCGTGTCTAAAGGAGCCTAAAGAAAGAGACATAAAGCAGGTGCCATGCGACTGTCTGTGGTGCTGATTCAGACACAGGAGATGAGCCCCAGCCATGCGCAGGAAGCGGTGCCCCAGCTGGGGCAGCCCAGGAAGGCGCAGGCCCAGTGATGGCTCTGAAAAAAGGCCGCCACAGAAGGAAAGCCTGTTGGAGGCTTCAGCTCATCTCCTGGTCATAGAGCTTCCCGCATGACTTATAGAACGGATCAGTGAAGCAGGGGGTCTCCCAGGGGTGAGGACGACGGAACCCCTAAGTGCTAGGATGCTTGCATGCACGACTCCGGAGACCAGGTTCTGTGACACAGGTCTAATGTTATTGAGGAAGTACACCAGTATATATAGCAGAGGTGGCCAATCATGGAACGCCAGGTCTTCTTAGGGAGCCAATGAGCGTGAAGGTCGGGATACTATGTACATGGCTCTAGGAGGGGCTCAGGCGGGCGTTGCCATCTTCCTGGTTTGCCAGAAAGATTTGAACTGCTGGAGTGTGCTCACAGCATTGCATCAGCCACTGTACTGAGATAAACCTCCTGTGCTCTACCTACAGATCAGAGGAAAAGTGAGGGGAAAAGTGGGCTTCTCAATTCAACCACTGCAGGCTTGGGATATGTGGGGTTTTGCCAATAGTTCTATTGAGGCCTGGCTGTGTGGCTCGATGGTTGAACATTGACCCATGAACCAAGAGGTTCCAGGTTTGATTCTCAGACAGGGCACATGCCAGGGTTGTGGGCTCCATTCCCAGTAGGGGGTGTGCAAGAGGCACCCAAAGGATGCTTCTCTCTTATGTTTCCATCTCTCTATCCCTGTCCTTAAATAAAAATAAAAATAAAAATAAATCAATAAAAATATTTTTTAAATAGTTCCATTGAGATACAATTTACATCTATTTAAAGTATATAATGAGTTTTGGGTTTATTAATTTTTAAATTGTTTTTTATATATAACAAAACCTGCCACTTTGGGTAGAATACTTTTTTTACAAAACAAAATTTACTATTTAACCATTTTTATTGTACAATTTTTGCCATTAAATACATTCAAACTGTGCAAAAAGGAAGGGAGACTAGAAAGAAAAAAGAAAGAGAAATAGCATTGCTGCAGTTACACGTGCAATTCAGGGTGAAACTTGTAACCCAAATGGGTCACCATCCATCTCCAGAACTTTTCGTCCCCCAAATATAAACTCTGTAACTCATTAAGCATTAATTCCCCATTCTGCCCTCTCCTCCTCACTCCTGGTAACCTCAAATCTATTTTCTGTCTCTATGTAGATTTCTTTTTCTTTTCTTTTTCTTTTTCTTTTTTTGTAAACAAAATCATACAATATTTGCCTTTTTGTATCCTGCTTGACTTCACATAATATCTTCAATATTAATGCATGCTGTAGAATATATTAAAATTTAATTCATTTTTGTGACTGAATAATATTCCATCTATACATGTGCCATATTTTCTAAATCCATTCATAGTTGATGGATACTTTAGTGGTTTCTACCTTTTGGCTATTGAGACTAATGCTGCTATGAACACTGACCTGCAAATATGTGTCTGAGTCCCTCTTCAATTCTTTTTGGAAATTGGAATTGCTGTGTTCACTTAACTTTGTGAGGAAGCAGCAAACTGCTCTCCACAGGAGCTGCGCCATTCTACATCCCCACCAGCAATGTATAAGGGTTCTAATACATATTTCTTCTTTAAAAAAAATTTTCATCTGTCCTATTAAGTGTGAATTGACAGCTCGTTATGGTTTGACTTGCATTTCCCTGCTGACTAGTGATGTTGAGCATCTTTTCAGGTGCTTGTTGACCATGTGTACGTATCTTCTTTAGAGACATGTGGTATTAGTTTGCTAGGACTGCCGTAGCAAAGTACTACAGACTGGGTATCTTAGACAGAAATTTATTTTCTCACAGTTCTGGAAACGAAAAGCCTGAGTTCAGAGTGTTGGCAGGTTTGGTTTCTTCTGAGACCTCTCTCCTTGACTTGTAGTTGGTCGTCTTCTTCCTGTCTACACCTGGTCTTCTTCTGTGCCTGTTTGTGTCCTGATCTCCCCTCATAAGGACACCACCCATTTGCATTAAGACCTGCCCCATTGACTTAATTTAGCCTAATCATCCTTTTAAAGACCCTCTCTCTAAATACTGTCACATTGTCAGGTACTGGGGGTTAGCATGTCAATATATTAATTTAGAAGGGAAACAATTCTACTCATAACAAATGCCTATTTAAACCCTTTGCCCATTTTTTTTTTTCAAATTGGGATGTACCCACTATGAGTTTTGATGTTGAATATGTAGTTTTCTTCTGTTTTTATTTTGGAGGGTTGAAGGTCAGAATAGAGTAAGAGAGGGGAAGGGCACCATCACGGATGGCTCCACTGGTTGGAGCATTGATCTGTACACCAAAAAGTTTGCAGGTTTGATCCCTCATCAGGGCACATACAAGAGG
>PVJC01040754.1:0-15848 GCA_004026665.1 Murina feae | reverse complement strand
GGGGAGCAGGCAAGCAGGGCAACCATGGAGCAAGCAATGGGGACCTACAGGCAGCACCCAGCACGGACTGCTGGGTGGTGACTGCATTCACCACAGAGCAGGCAAGTGGGGTGACCAGGGAGCAGACAATCGACCTGCAGGCAGCACCCAGCAGGGCCTGCTTGCCCATCCCCATGGTGTGGAGCAGACAGGCCCGGCAGAGAGCAGAGAATCACATGAAGTAGACCAAAGCCATCAGTAGCAAATCTCCTAAGGGCTCCCCAATTGGGGAGGGTGCAGGTTGGGCTGAAGGAACTCCCCACCTGCCCTCCCCCTCCTACCCGTGCACGAATTTCATGCACCGGGCCCCTAGTTCAGCCATAAAAAGGAATGAAGCTCTGCCACATGCTAACCAACACAAGTGAAACTTGAAAGCGTGCTCAGTGAGAGAAGCCACATACAAAGGCCAAATATATGATTCTATTCATATGAAATGTCCAGAATACACAAATCCATCAAAACAGAAAGTAGGTTCCTAGTGTTTGGGGAGGACAAAATCAAGGGTGACTGCGAATGAAGAAGATGGTTTCTTTGTGGGGTAATAGGAATGTTCAGGAATCAGATCGTAGTGATGGTTGCACAACAGTGTGAAAGTATTAAAAGCCATTGTACTGTATGTTTTAATATTCTGAATTTTATGTTACGTAAATTTTACCCCAATTAAGAAAAAAGACACTACCCCAAGAAAACCACATTCTCTTGGTATGATGACAGCTGGGGTTCAGTAGATTGGAGCAGGGCATACACGCTGACCAAGAACTAAGTGAGGAGGTCCGAAAGGCCATGAGAGGACAGGAGAGGGCTGTACCCACAGGACGAACTAAGTGAGACTAGAAAGAGGAGCAAGGAGAGGTGGAGGTTTGTGTGGCTGGGTGGCCAGGAGGAGGGAAGAGGGGTCATGAATGGCCGGACAGAGATGGAGGCCGAGTCCCAGCAGCACATCAAAACAGGAGAGAATTAAAATGTGAGAGCAGAGGTGTCGGCGCCACAGCCAGACCGGGGACAGCAGTGACACAGGAAGGACCAAGTGGATGGAATGGCCAGGAGGGGACTCAGTCCGTCATTGCTCCTCACTCCATGCTCACTCCATGTGTAAAGCCACATTCTTTCCCCGCCGACAACCTGAAGTCATAAGCCCTCCCGGCCCTCACCACAATCCCTACTGAACAAGAGAGAAAACTGAGAGTCATGTGTTGACAGGACTTGGCAGCTCAGCACCAAACACCTTTTGTCTCCCTTGCATCATTGTGACCTTAGGCAGGGAGGCAGGGCCTTGTCTGTGTGGTTGACAAGATTAAAAAGTATAAAACTAAGTAGGTTTATGCCCTGACCGGTTTGGCTCAGTGGATAGAGCGTCGGCCTGCAGACTCAAGGGTCCCAGGTTCAATTCCAGTCAAGCGCATGTACCTTGGTTGCGGGCACATCCCCAGTGGGGAGTGTGTAGGAGGCGGCTGATTGATATTTCTCTCATCAATGTTTCTAACTCTCTATCCCTCTCCTCCTCTCTGTAAAAAATCAATAAAATATATATTTTTTAAAAACACAAAAAACAAAACCTAAGTAGGTTTAGGCCCAAACCTAAAATGCTAGAAGAATCACGCCTTGATAGCGGGTTTCTGTCACACTGTCCTCCAGGACTGAGGAGCACCACTGGGGAACAGAAAGGAGATGCTATCCCATTTGTCACCTCACCTAGAGAGTAAGTGACTAGCTGGCTGGTCCAATGCATTTGCAAGTGTTAGTCAAGGGCAAACCACCAAACACTGAGCTCTCTCTCTCTCCCCCTCCCTCTCTCTTTCTCTGTGTGTAAGTTGTTATCCTCATTTTGCAGATGAGCAAAAAGCTGGTGTGACAAGATAGCACAGCAAGTACATGTCAGAGCTGGGATGCAGGCAGGTCCACCTTGGTCACTAGGCCTGGGTCCTGCACACAGCTAGTGCTTATTAGATGCCTCCTCACTTCTACCACGCCCTTGACTAACTGTGCCTCCATGGCACAGCCAGGTGATCGGGATGAATGGGCAGGTCCACAATCAGTGAAACCGAGACTCTGGAAGCTAAGTGACTCGCCCTACACTGTCTTGTGGGTAGAGCCAGGAACTCTGATGTGGATCAGCCCATGGTATCTAAGTTTTGGGAACTCTGATCCATGTGGAGAAGTGTGGGGGACACCCAGTGGCTAAGTGATGACATGAGCACTCATTTCTCTCAATGTCTTATTGAAGCTGGATATGAATGAGGTGGAAAGGGAAGGTTAAATCCAGCCTGGCCCCCTCATTCCCAACTACTATCTTGCACTTACAAGGAACCTGACACACATTCGCTCACTTGAACCTAGGTTCAGGTGCCCACAGAGCACTGCTCTTTTTTTTTTTTAATAGATTGTTATTGATTTCAGAGATGGAGAGAGAGAAACATCAATGATGAGAGAGAATCACAGATCAGCTATCACCTGCATGCCCCCACTGGGGATTGAGCCCGCAACAGGGCATGTACCCTGACCAGGAATCGAACCGCAACTTCCTGGGTTCATGAGTGGATGCTCAACCACTGAGCCACACTGGCCAGGCTAGCAGGCTAATTTTTAAGTTGACAATTTTGTATGGTCCACGAATATAAATATCCAAATGGCCATTGGCAGAAAAAAGGTTCCCCACCCCTGATGTAGAGATTATTCTTGGGGCCTTCCTCCTCATTCTCTAGGCCCTTACCATGGCTTCTACCAGCCAGAGGGAAAGTAATTTCACCCCGGAAGGTGGGAGGCCTAGGGGTTTTTTTGTTTGTTTTTTTAAAATATATTTTAATTTTTTTTTTTTTTTTTTACAGAGAGGAGGGGAGAGGGACAGAGAGTTAGAAACATCGATGAGAGAGAAACATCGATCAGCTGCCTCCTGCACACCCCCCACTGGGGGATGTGCCCGCAACCAAGGCACATGCTCTTGACCAGAATCGAACCTGGGACCTTTGAGTCCACAGGCTGACGCTCTATCCACTGAGCCAAACCAATCAGGGCGGCCTAGGTTTTAGTCCCAGCTCTACTCTAACCAAGAGAACCTTAGATAGATCCCCTTACCTCTTCCTCTATTGGTGACCAGATGCATTAAGTGGCATCCTCCTAGGTCAACGGTGTTCAACCAAGGGTAACTTTGTCCCTCATTTGGCAATGTCTAGAGACATTCCGGTTATCATGATGGGGTGCTCCTGGCATTGAATGCACGGGGGCCAGAGAAGCTGTTAAACATTCCTTGGTGCCCAGGACAGCCCCCCCACAAAGAGGTCTCAGATTCCAGCTGGGTCGCTCTGGGCAATCAAGTGAACTCTCTGGGCCTCAGTTTGCTCATCTGTAAAATGGGGAAAACGCCACTGACCCACCCCACTCTAGGGTTACTGTGTGGATCAAAAGACAATGAAGTTGGAACCATAGCAAGAGACCATTTTTCACCTTCTGGCTTGGCCAAGGTATGTGCAACAGGCCTTGCCATACACTCCTGATAGGAGCACCAGTTGAGCTAAGGCTGTAGAAAAGAATGAGGCTATACTCTGCATGTTAACATGAGCCAGTCATCAAGATAACTATTGGGGGGATAACGCAATGTAGAGAATGATAGGCTTTAAAAGACAAAGCTATGGGGTTTTGTGTGAATGAAGAATCCTGCAAGGATATAAGGAACTGGTAGCAGTGGTTGTCTTAAGAGGAAATGGAAAGAGAGTGACCAGGAGGCAGGAATGACTTTTCACTGTACACCCCTTTTGTACCTTCTCAATTTTGTACCACGACACTGTATTCCCACTCAAAACGTAAAAATAAACTGCAAACTTAGAGGATGAAGAAAGAGACTGTTCAGGTACCCATAAAGCAATGACTCTAAGTCTGTTGGCTGGCTCCACCAGGAGCTCTAGGATGATGTATGGGAAGAAAAACCCCAAGGTCCCCAGCTCAACCCTGAACTACTATACCTAAACCGTTGGAGGAGTAGGGGTGAGGTCCAGGGCTCTAGATTTTAAACCAATATTCCATCTGCAGGCACAGGCTGGTTAGAGAACCAAACAGCAGGGATAAGCTCTCACACTCAGAGCTGCTTCTCAATATGGGGAGCCTGCACGGGCCTAGTTTAATGTCAAGGTCATACCATTCTTGAGTTCTGTTTCCTCGAGGGCAAGCATCTACATAGTACTTAGCAAGCTGTGGGTGTGCAATAAATATTAAATGGAGTGATGACTCACCAGGAGGCAATAAGCTTAGGATGTAACCAAGCAGAACTTGAGTGGGGCCAGAAAAAGATCTCATGAAACTCAACTACCTTAAAGACCTTCTGATTCCCAGTTAGGGACATGCAAAGCAAAGGAAAAGAGTGGGTATCAAAGCAGGGGGACCTCTATCTCCCAGACCCATCATTGGAGGTAAAAGTCAAATACCCTCCAATAGGCACTAAATTTGTGCGCCTGGTCCATCTGTTGAGTGAACCCTCAATTCTGGGCCATGAGCTCCTGGAAAGCAAGAAGAGTATCAGTCATTTTGAATTCCTGGTCTCTAGCTGGTGCGGGTTGTCAGTACAGTAGTCTGCTGGATCAGTTAGTGGACTGAGCCACACGAGGCACACCCAAACCATCTTAAGATCCGAAGTTGTTGAGCAGGACCTGGCTCCACAGAAGCAAGCACTCTCTGACTGCTTCCCTCCCCACAGACCTTGCTGGTGGTACTTTTTCTCCCTACCAGCCAAGCTCTGCCCGCTTCGGTCAGTTAGCTCCCAGCCAATCTTGAGCCCCCCATCCTGAGGCCAGGCTACTCTGCTGCCCCACGCCACCCATAGAAACCCCAAAAGCAGTGGTTAACAACAGAGTGGAGAACCCCAGCCTAGCCTCCGCTCATCTGCATCTCACCCCAAAATACCCAGAGCAAGGCACCCCTCTGCTATCCTTCTGCAGCCTTCTACAGCTTTCTATAAACTTAACTTCAACTTTTCTAGATCTTTCCCTTCCCTGAATGTTTTCAGATACCGATTTGCCACTAAGATGTCATCTCTATGATCCTTGGCATTTTTTCCACTTAAGCAAGAACTCTCACATGTACTAATGGCTGTCTTTTTCCGAGTCTAAAATCTGGCAGTAATGGCAGAAGTGAGGGTTATTATTAAAAGGAAAAATGTTTTTCTTAGAAAACAAAAGGTTTTATAAAAGCTAACACTGTTATAAATTCACACTAATTCCAGAGCAGTGGGTCTCAACAGGGATAAGCCCACATCCCCCCATCCCACCCAAGGGACACTCGGTAATGTTTGAGGACATACTTGGTTGTCACAACTGGGGGGACAGGAGGAGGAAGGATGCTCCTCGCACCGAGTGGGGGGGGGGCAGGAATGCTGCCTAACACCCTATAGTACCCAAGTCGCCACCTCCCCCACCCCATCCCCACACACAGAACTATCCAGCCCAGATTGCCAATAGCACCAAGGGGGAGAAGCCCCGTCCCAGAGGCCTCTCCTTCTTCTATGAGACAAGCTAAGGCTACTTCTGGTCTCCAGTGCATGGAGCACCACCTGACTTGGCTCTGCAGACCTCACGCCAGCCGTCCCCAACCCCGAGGTACTCACCAGAGGGGCACTGTAACTGGCGTGGGGGTTGTTCTGGATCTCCCACAGTCCCTCATTGAAGCCTTTCCTCTTGTTGGGTTTCCCGTACTTATCTTTCCACTTGTCGTAGGGAAAGAGGTCCTTGGGTCCCAGGAAGGCTCTGGAGGGAGAAACCACAGCCGGTCCTAGGTGAGCCAGGCCACCCTGGGAGGCACCCCTGGGGGAAATCAAGCCCAGAGAGGGACACTTACGTTTCGTGTGTACCAAAGAAGAAGATGGGGTACTTGTTGGGTGGGGGCTTCACAGCACCATCAGCAATGTCATCAATCTGCAGTGAGAGGCCAGCCAGTAAGGGGGTAGCTGAGGGGCAGGGCAACTTCACCCACTAACCCAGAAATTAGCCAAGTTACTTAAGGGAAAGCATGCCGGGAGAAGGGAAGCCTCAGCTAAGAAGATGCATCACCTTCCATTTAGGCATCTGCATTCCTGTGTACCCGCGCCCGCCCCACCCCCCAATTGCATATGTATCCCCTCCTCCACAGGCAAGGCTGCCCCCAAGGTAGGTACCTGAGCAAAGCCAAAAATAGTCCTCTAAGCAGCCGGGGGTGGGGCCACAAGCTCAGCTTCTATGAACTACCAGGACCCTCCCACAAAAACCCCTCCCTCAAAGAGGGGAACGGGTGGTGGGGTTGGTCTCCCAGAGGCTGCAGCAGGCAGCTCCAAGGGTGCAGAGGGTGGGGGGTGGGCTACAGGAGGCAGGCCCAGAGCATCCAGGAAGTCCCACCCTCCCCTACAGGACCATGGGCTCTAGCAGCTGTCAGTCACATCCCACAGGAGGTTAGCAGCCCCTTCACTTCCAATCAGGTGCATGGAAATGTTCAGGGCTGAAGAGGGCCAGCTGGAAGGGGTTGGAGAGGGAGAAGCTGGTACTCTGGAAAGAAGGTAAGTGCCCATAAAGTTTCATGGCTCTGGTGGCCCCCCCCACACACAAGAAAATAACAGTGAGCAAATCAGGTTAAAATGGGTTCTCTGGTCCCCGTTCACTCCTTAACATTCTCTTCAATACCTGGGCACTGCTGAGATCTTCCCTGCTCCCCTCACTCAGCTTCCTTCCCCCATTTTACAGGATACTTTTCCAATGCTGGCCCTGGGTTGTGGACCTCTGGCATCCATCTCAAGCATCACACTCCCACACAGAAGCATCCCCAAACTCCATCACCCTGAGCTAGGCCCAGCCAACGTCCTTTCCAAGCCATCTTTGCTCGGGCCTCACCCAGGGCCCGCCTCCGAGCTCAAGGCCCAGACATCCTAGGAACAAGCTCCCGACTGGTCTCTGGGCAGTGGTCCCTGAGCCTCTCCTGACATCCTACGGTGGCCTCCCTGCACCCAAACCCCCAGCTCCAAGTGCTGCCCCTCCGCTTACTTCCACCCATAGGGAGGGAAGGTGCAGGCTGAAATCTCCAGCCATCACAGCACTGTTCTGGCAACTCCTGCACTCCTCTTCTAGCCACATCTCCAGCCTCATCCTTTCCCTGTCCCCTGCTGCTGCCTGAGCCTCCTACTCCCAACCCCCAAATTCCTTCAGCCCTACCAAGCACACTCCACCAATCTCAGCCCTGGGGCAGCTTGGGCCCTCAGACCTGGGGTTGACAATAACCTCCAGGTCCTCTTCCAGGAGGACCTGCCCTGAAGAGTGCCTGAACTTCCTTCTGAGATCTGATAAGGGACCCTAGGCTCAGGGCTACCTTTCAGACCTGGGTGGAATCCTCAGGCCACCTGGGTTCTTTGGAGCACAGCTTCCTGCAAAGGGGGTCCCCAAAGTCCCCTTGGCCCAGCCCCCTTCCCTCATATGCTCTCTTTTGGGACCCAACCCCCTTTGCAAGGGGCTAGTCTCTGATTCAAGCATCTCCGGAGGACTAGCACACCTCAGGCTCTGGGAGTGGGGGAGAGTCTCCCCAAACAAGTCTCATTCCCACCTCTAATGTCCCAGACGTGATCGGATCAAGTGCTCTCAGCTCCAGGGACGTTATGAACAGAGCCTCCCTCAGCCTTTCTCCCCTACTGCACCCCTCCTCCCTAGCCACCCTCACACCGGGCCCCAGAGGCCTCAGAACTTGGCTTCTCGTGGCTTCCCCAATGAAGTCCTTCAGTGGGACGTCCCCTTTCCCATCCATTTGATCACTCTCCTCAAACCCCACGTTCCTCAATTGCCCTCACACTTGCGGATCTCCCTCCAACTCGAACCATGCCCGCTCAGGGCCCAGATCGCTCAAACCCAACATCCCTCAGCTCTGGGACTCCCGAAGCGCAGGTACCTCAGCCCGGGACCCCCAGCCCCGCGGCTTGCTTTCCTCAGGTCCGGGGACCCCAAAAAAACACGGCGTGCGAGTCCCTCAGGCCTGGGTCTTCCCCAGACCCCCGGCGCGTGTGTGCCCCACAATCTGGGTCCCCCAGACCTCTCGAGCACACAAGGCCCAAGGCTTCCCAGGCCCCCAGCACCCAAACACCAGGCGTGTGATATTTCAGGCCCGGGACCCCCAGACTTCCAAGAACGCGGGTTCCTCGGACCAGGGACCCTCCCCCTCCCCCGCTCCCCAGAACCCAGGCGCACGAGTCTCTCCGGCCCTGGCGGTCTGCTGCCCCACCCCCCAACCCCCCCCCCCGACCCTGCCTGGCACATCTCCCGCGCGGCCTCACCCGGGCCGGCCAGTGCGGGTAGCCCTTCATCTTGGCAAACACCAAGTCCCCGGGCTTGAAGGCGTGCGGCATGCTGGCGGCGGGAAGCCCAGGCCGCGGGAAGCGGCAGCGGCGGCAGCGGCGGCAGCGGTGGAGGCGGCAGCGGGAGGCAAAGCCGGGGGCGGGAGCAGGGAACGAAGGGGGCGGAGACGGTCGCTTGGGCAGCGGCCGGCGCGTGCTTATTGGACTGCGCGCTGCCACCGGATGTCCCACCTTCCTGCCGTCACCGGCGGGAGACAAGGTCGCTCAGAACCACGTGCCGGGATAGAGGAGCGCAGAGACCAATGAGAAGAGGGGGTTGGAGAACACGTTAACGGGATTGGATAACGGGTAGAGCCGAGGGGCGTGACCCAGAGGCCTAATTGAAGGGAGAGGAGGTTATGGGAGGTGAAAGGGCAAAGGGGGAAGGAGGGAAACGGAGGCGGTCAGGAGCCGGGTGGAGAGCTGCCAGACTTCTTAGGGGCGGAGCTTAGGGTAGAGGGGCGGGCCATGGGCCGCCATAGTAGAAGGGGCTTTACGTGGGAGGCAAGCCATTGGATACCACAGAAAAGAAGGCCCAATCAATGTAGGCGGCGGGTTGTTTGATAGCCTCCACTCCCAGAGGCGGGGCTTAAAAGAGAGTTGCAGGCCGTTGGATGCCAAACACGAAGTCTCTCAAGGTAGGGAGCGGCCATTGACTACCACAGAAGGCGTGGCTTAAGCATCTGTTCGCCATTGGATATCGTAAGAGAAGACGTGCAAAATAGGGAGGTGCCCTGGCCTACCCCAGGGGGCGGGGCTTAGGAGGAGCGGGCCGTGGAGTGGGTTCTTAGGTTTAAACACCCAGAAAATGCACAAAACACTTAGAAAAAGTTTATTAAACACCATGTGCCAGAGCTACAAAGTACCCAGTCTATATTGATTCATTCAAGGGAAATGTTTTGAGCACCGCGTGGCCAAGTTACTTAATGGTTCTGTGTCTCAGTCTACCCACCTGTAAAATGGAACTCATAATGTACTGATCTGATAAGGGCACGAGGATTAAATAACTTCACGCCTAAGGCGCTGGCAACTGTGCCTGGCATTAGGAAATACTGGCAGCGTTGGTATTGTTAGCTTGCCCTCCAAGAACTCAACCTATAATAATAAAAGCATAATATCCTAATTAGACCAGACAGCTGAACGATCTTCCAGACAGCCTTCCAGACATCCTTCCGGATGACCTTCCAGATAGCCAGCTGTGAGGGCCAAACCCCTTGCATGAATTTCATACATTGGGCCTCCAGTGTTAAATAAAAAAAAATTTAACTTCCATGGCTGAATGTCTTTTTAACAGAAATGGTTTATCTTTGGCCTGTGTGGTTGGGCATCTTCTGGAGCACGGGAAAGTTGCCTGTTGATTCCCAGTCAGGGCACATGCCCTGGTTGGGGCTAGATCCCCAGTAGGGGGCGTGCAGGAGGCAGCCGATGGATGTTTCTTTCCCTTTCTCTCTAAAAATCATTTTTAAAAGTCTTTTAATAAAAGGGCATAGCTAGTAAAAATAATAATAATAATTAGAAGAATTAGGAGGAGGAGGAGAAAGAAGGAGAAAGAGTAGGAAAGGAACAGAGGAAGAAGAGACCCATCTTGGGGTATGGAGTCTAAACCACCAGCAGCATAGCTTGGTGGAAAAGACATAACCATATATCTTGGAGCTTGCAAGCGTTTTTACGCACCAAATAGGGAAAAGGGGAAAGAAAGATGTAAGCGGTCTGATGAAAGAAGTTACGTTAGTTGCTCAGCTGGCATGGCTCTGACCTGTGAACAGGAGGTCACGGTTCAATTAACACTGGGCTCAATCCCCAGTGTGGGACGTACAGAAGGCGGCCCACCAATGATTCTCGTCATTGATGTTTCTATCTCCCTCTCCCTCTCTGAAAACAATAAAAGTATATTAAAAAAAAAAAAAAAAGATTTTACATTAGTTATAGGCAAAGGGGTGGGAGAAAGTGAAGTGGAGCTAGGGGCTAGTTCTAGGATAGACGCAGCAGAGTACTTAAAGCTCATATGTAAACATGAAGCTGAGGCTCCGAGGGTCCTAGGGGCTGTTCTCTCTTTTTAGCTAATCTGAGAAATATCTGCCTGGAAGTTAATTTAAAAATTTCAACATACACTAAGGAGTGTGGGTAATCCTTTGTTTTGCACTGCAGTTGTTTTCTGATGAGCCCTTTTGGTTTCTTCCTTCCACCCTCTGGACTGCTGTAAGTTAAGACATCTCAGAATTTTCACCTGGTAAGAACTTAGAGTGAAAACGCCAGAGTGTTGCCCCTATCCTGCTTGGCTCAGTGGACAGAGTGTTGGCCTGCGGACCTAAGGGTCCCGGGTTCAATTCTGGTTAAGGACACATACCTTGGTTGCAGGCTCCTCCCTGGCCTGGGTCATGGTCAGGGCATGTGCAGGAGGCAACCAATCGATGTGTTTCTCTTTCCCTCTCTCTTCTACTCTCTCTAAAAATCAATGGAAAAATATTCTCAGGTGAGGGTTAAAAAAAAAAAAAAGCCAGAGTGTTTAAGAAAAAGTTGAATACTGAGGGAGACTTTGTCTATCCTAGGGACCAGGAGAGCTTTCTGGAGGAGGTGATTTAACCAGAGGCTTCAAAGATACGTAAATGGAGTCTTGTGGGGTGGCTCCATTGGTTGGAGTGTCCTCCCAATATGTCAAGGGTGCAGGTTTAATCCCTGATCAGGAAGAACACAAGAATGAACCAATGAATTCATCAATGGGTGGAATAACAAGTCAATGTTTCTCTCTTTCTCTCTCTTTTTTTTTTTCTCTCTCTCTTCTCTATCTCTCTAAAATCAATTAAGAAAAACATTTTAAAAGATAAATAGAAATAGGCTCATACTCATACAGGAGGTGGGTGCAAGCTATTGCAAACATCTGAGTTTGGGATGAAGGAGTAAGTGTGGGGAGAGTGGTAACGCTAGAGGGATCCATTGAGAGCCCATCAGAGTGCCTTATGAGAATTTTAGGGCTTTCTTTGTTTGTTTTGTTAATTCTCACTCAAGGATATTTTTCCATTGATTTAAAAAAATATTTTTATTGATTTCAGGGAGGAAGAGAGAGAGAGAAACATCAATGATGAGAGAGAATCATTAATAGGCTGCCTCCTGCATGTGCCATGAACCTACACCCTGGGCTGCCTAAATTGCCCCCATTCTAAGGGATTCATCTCTTTGACATCAACAAACACTGAGGGCTGGGGCTGGGGCTGGGATGTTGTTGTTGGAACAAAGGGCTATTGCCTCTTTCCCTTCTCCAGATAAGTCTTCTATATCTTGAAATGCTCAAGAAGAAAATAAATAGAAAAATGGGGGTCCCTGGATCCAGCCCTGCTAAGTTTCTTTGAATCAAGAAAGGCATGTGAGTCCTGGGTCATAGCTCAGTTGGTTAGAGAGTCCTCCCAATACACCAAGGTTTGGGGTTCCATCCCAGATCATGGCACATATAAGGAATGCATCATCAATAAGTGGAACAACAGCCCTAACCAGTTTGGCTCAGTGGATAAAGCATCGGCCTGCGGACTGAAGGGTCCCAGGTTCAATTCCAGTCAAGGACATGTACCTTGGTCGCGGGCACATCCCCAGTGAGGAGTGTGCAGAAGGCAGCTGATCCATGTTTCTAACTCTCTATCCCTCTCTCTTCCTCTCTGTGAAAAATCAATAAAATATATATTTCTTTTTAAAAAATAAGTGAGCCCTGACCAGTTTGGCTCAGTGGATAAAGCGTCGGCCTGCGGACTGAAGGGTCCCAGGTTCAATTCCAGTCAAGGACATGAACCTTGGTTGCGGACACATTCCCAGTGGGGAGTGTGCAGGAGGCAGCTATCAATGTTTCTCTCTCATCGATGTTTCTAACTCCCTATCCCTCTCTCTTCCTCTCTGTAAAAAAAGCAATAAAATATATTTTAAAAAAATAAGTGAAACAACAAATTGATGCTTCTCTACATAAATAAAGAAAAGAAAAGAAAAGAAAAGAAAAGAAAAAAGAAAAGAAAAGAAAAGAAAAGAAAAGAAAAGGCAGCCCAGTTGGCGTGGCTCAGTGGTTGAGCATTGACCTATGAACCAGGAGGTCACGATTCAATTCTGTCCAGGGCCTATGTCCCGGTTGTGCTTGTGGGCTCAATCTCCAGTTGGGGGCATGAAGGAGGCAGCTGATCAATGATTTTCATCATTGACATTTCTAGCTCTCTCTCTCTCCCTCTCCTTTTCTCTCTGAAATAAATGAAAAAATATAGAAGGAAGAAAGATGATAGAATGCCAAATCACTCTTTACCCAAGAGGAAAAAAATAAATATTCAGAGTTCTTTGGCCTGTGACACGTAGCAACGGATGCCTCTTCAGGGTCCCAAGCGGAGTTCCGGGAATTATCTGGCGCCGTGGGGTTTGGTCGTTTGCGATGTCAGGCCTTGATAACTTAAACACGGACTTCTACCAGACAAGTTACAGCATCGACGACCGGTCACAGCAGTCCCACGATTATGGAGCAAGTGGAGGACCCTACAGCAAGTAACCTTTCAAGCTTGGCCATTTGTTTACTCCAGGTGTCAGTGAAGGCGTGTGCCCAGGATGTTTGGTTCTGCCTGAAACCGACTGTATGAACTTGTCTCTGCTGATCAGGAATCTGATTTCTCATAATCTTCCTTCCTCGGGAGAGGACTGTGACACTAGTTTGGGTTTGAAGGGATTGACCTATTCAGAGTTTGGTATCTTGTGCAAAATCTTCAGGTGTGATGTAGGTGGACAAGTAGGTTGTTGAAGGGCTTTCTCTGCTCACAGTATTTCTACATCATTTGGGATACGGATAGGCGTTCAGGTACTTAAAAGATAGGCTATTTAGCCTACAGGACCACTTAAATATTAAAATCTTTTGATGGCTTTTTAAATAATTAAACTACTCCAACTTTCAAACAAAAATAAAAAATAAATAAATATTCACACAAAAACTTCAGCACTCACAGTCCTAGTGGCATTATTCATAACAGCCCAAAGGAGGAAATAACCCAGATGTCCATCAATGACTGAATGGATAAATTAAATCTTGTATATCCTTTGATGAATACCACCCAACAATTAAAGGAAATGAAGCACTAATACACACTGTAATGTGGATGAACCTCAAAAATATTATGCTAGCCTGGACCAGTGAGCTCAGTGGTTAGAGTGTCTGCCTGTGCATGGGAAGGTCATGAGTTCAATTTCTGGTCGAGGGCAGGTACCTGGATTTCAGTTTTGATCCCTACCCCAGTTTTGGGGTATGAGTGGGAAGCAGCCAATTGATGTGTCTCTCTCACATTGATGTTTCTTCTCTCTCACTCCACTTCCTTCCTCAATTTCACTCTCTCTAAAAATCAATGGAAAAAATGTCCTTGCCGGTCAAGGGCATGTACCTTGGTTGCGGGCACATCCCCAGTGGGAGGTGTGCAGGAGGCAGCTGATCGATGTTTCTCTCTCATCGATGCTTCTAACTCTCTATCCCTTTCCCTTCCTCTCTGTAAAAAAATCAATAAAATATATTTAAAAAAAAAAAAAAAAAAAATGTCCTTGGATGAGAATTAAAAAAAAAAAAATCCAGCAAGGAACTGGGGCCTGCCAACAACCATTTGAATGAGCTTTGAAGTAGACTCTGCCTCAGTCAAGCCTTTAGGTGAAACTGTAACCCCAGCCAACAGCTTGACTGCAACATCATGAGAGTCTTGAGTCTGAACCACCCAGCTAAACCACTCCTAAGTCCTCATGCGCAGAAATTATGAGAGGTTGTTGTTATAAACTACAGGCCTGGTGCACAAAAATTCGTGCACTCAGGGAGGTTCCTCAGCCTGGCCTGTGCCCTCTCACAGTCTGGGATCCCTTAGGGGCTGCTCCCCGGAGGATTGGGCCTAAGCTGGCAGTCAGACATCCCTCTGGCAGCCCAGGAGCCCTCAGGGGATGTCCACTTGCCAGCGGAAAGCAGGCCTAAGCTGCAGTTGGATATCCTTAGCATTACTGAGGAGGCAGGAGAGGCTCCTGCCACCACTGCTGTACTGGCAGCCATCATCCTGGCTTGTGGCTGAGCAGAACTCCCCCTGTGGGATTTCACTGACTACCAGGGGCAGCTCCTGCATTGAGCGTCTGCTCCCTGGTGGTCACTGTGTGTCATAGTGACCAGTCATTCCCACTTGTTCTGCTGTTAGGGTCATTTTGCATATCACCCTTTTATTACATAGGATAGAGTCCTGGTGCATGGGTGAGAGCCAGCTGGTTTGCCCTAAAGGGTGTCCCGGATCAAGGTGGGGGTCCTGCTGCAGTGCCTGGCCAGCCTGGGTAAGGGTCTGAGGGATATTTTCAGGCTGGCCACACTCTCTTCAGGGTGGGGGTCCCCACTGGGGTGCCTGGCCAGCCTGGGTGAGGGGCTGACGGCTGTTTGCAGACTGGCCAAACCTCTCCCCCCCCCCACCAGGGATGTTCACCCCATGCGGGTGTGGCTAGCCTGGGTGAGGGGCTGAGGACTGTTTTCAGGCTGGCCACGCCCCCCCTCCTCCATGATCCAAGATCTCAGCCTCTCCTTTTTTTCCCTGGGATTTATGTATCTTCTATAACTGAAACTTTGTAGCCTTGAGCAGAGCCAGCCAGGGCAGGCAGGAAGCTTAGCTTCCTCCATAGCTGGATGCAACCTAAGCCTCCTGCTGCTCCAGCTCTGTGGCCAATGCCATTATAGTTGGGTTAATTTGCATAACTGCTCCTGATTGGCTGGTGGGTGTGGCTTTGTGGGCATGGCTTGAGCATAGCAGAGGGATGATTAATCTGCATGTTTCTCTTTTTTTTTTTATTTGAAAGGTTTTCTTTTATTTTATGTACAAAGAGATAGCATTCTGTCATAAGGTAGATGTCTTGAATGACCCATTCATGGAAGTTCTCTTAGTCCAACATAATGAAGTCAATGTCCTTCGTGTACTGATGGAAGCACTGGCGGCACATGTTGAGGCCGTACTTCCGGATCAGGCCGTGGCGTTTGGAGCAAACGCGGCACGAACGAGAACCCTGGCCGAATTTCCTCGGATGGCTCCAGTAGAGTTGCTGGTGACCCATCTTGCTCAGTCCTTAGCAACGAGGCAAAAGGCTGCATGTTTCTCTTTTATTATATAGAACTAGGGGCCCGGTGCACAAAAATTTGTGCACTCGGGGTGGAGGGAGTCCCTCAACCCGACCTGTGCCCTCTCACAGTCTGGGACCCCTCAGTGGATGTCCTATGATGGCCCCAGTCTGCCAGGCGCCTTTTGTGTGTGTGTGTGTGTGTGTGTGTGTGTGATCACTGGGGACCTGCCCCCAGCCGCATCTGAGGCTCGGAGCAGTCCTCCTGTGTGTGTCTACCTGCTGGGGACCTGCCCCCAGGCACACCGTGGAGGCTTGGAGCAGGCACCCCCTCTATGTTGATCTCTCAGACTCTTGCCCTCCCTGCATGTTGTTCTCTTTTTTGAGCTGTGACCAGGGCTGCGGGCGGCCTGCC
>PVJC01040753.1:0-15662 GCA_004026665.1 Murina feae | reverse complement strand
GTGTAACGGTTCCCCTCCCTCGGTTCTGGAGGATGGCCGTTTATCTGAATGGTTGTATTTCTATAATATAGGTGTGGAGGCTGTGCATTTAGATATATACCTCATGCTGCCATCTTGGTTCAACCTCTGCATACGGACATTTGATAAAGAGAAAACTCTTTGGATTTATGTGCAAGAAAAATCACATTATCATTAAATTTAGACTTAAATAAGTGTAAGGAAACTTCAGAAATCATTAAAATTTGAGAAAATTAAATATTAATCTTCATTAATTATTACTTTCCTCTAAACTTCAGTTGGAGATTAGCACTAATTTCTTACCCTAGAAGTTCCACAGCCTCTGACTGAGCTGAGACATTTGGTTTCTGTATTATTTAAATATTTAAATTTTAATGCCAAAATATCTCATAATAAAAATGTAGTTTTAATTATATTTCTGTTAATATTAGCTCATTCTCAAACAGTTTACCATACGATGGTGATGATCTTTTTTAACCTGGATTTCAGCTGAATACTAATGTTGTGGTGTGGAGGCCACTCATGAATGGTTAAAAACATCATACAATCTTCATCTCTGTTTCTTTTTTCCATTGAACTCTGGCCATACTGTAAATTTTTGTTTTAAATGCTAGAGATTTTTATATTTGTTAATACTAATTGATAATACTATTAGAGTTTATCAGAAAACTTATGGATACTATAAATTTCAATATCTATGTTGAATTAAAAAATGAATAAGGCCTTTATACATATATTGAGGCCTGGATGAGTGGTACAGTTGGTTGGAGCATCGTCTCATTATACCCAAAGGTTGCAGGTTTGATTCCCAGTCAGGGCACATACCTAGAGTGCAATTTCAATACCTGATTGGGGCAAGCACTGATGTTGCAGGCAACCAGTAGATGTTTCTCTCTCATATCAATGTTTTGCTCTGTCTCTCTCTCTAAAAATTAATAAAATATAAATAATAAATAAACATATATTGAGACAATTTATTGGTAAACTTTTTGCCAACTTTGCATAATATAATTAAAAATTTTAACTAAGTTAAAATATTAAATGAAAGCTCAAGATTGTATGCATTCAAATATTTAATCTCAATAAAATATATTGGTTTCTGATTTTTATCTCATTTTGTGCTACTAAATTAATTTATATAGTTATTTCTTTTCATAATCGGTTATAAGTCCATGCATTCTAATAGTTGACTCAGAAGATAAACAAATATGTACCATTTTATTTAAAATCTTCAAAAAAATAGCCCTGGTCTAGCTCAGTGGTTAGAGCACTGGCCCTTAGACTAAAGGGGTACAGGCTTGATTCCTGGTCAAGGGCATGTACTTTGGTTGCAGGTTCAGGGTGTGAGGGGGAGACAATCAATTGATGTGTCTCTCTCCCATTGATGTTTCTCTTTTCCTCCTGTCTCTCTGTCTTTCCCATCCTCCCCTCCTTTCACTTTCTCTAAAAAAAAATCAATGAAAAATATATCCTAACTCCTTGGGTGAGGATTAAAAACAATAAAAAACAAGCAGGGGGTAGACTGAAGATGGTGGCATAAGGTATACACCTCACTGCACAGCCTCCCACAACCACATTAAAAAATACAACTATAAAGTTAAACACCATACTCCAGAACCAAGGGAGTGGAAGCTTTACAACTAGAAGGCAAGAGAAGGAGTGCATTGAGACTGAGTAGAAGTTCTTGGCGCCAAAACAGAGAGGTATGGACGCACGCGAAACAGTGGTGGCAGCGGTGGTGGCAGCGGCGGCTGCACCTGGGTCCATGGCTTGGCAGGGGAATTACAAGCTCCAGGATTGCACTGAACTCATTGCGGGCTGTCTGGCAACAGGGTGGAAGATTAGAGTGGCTTTCTAGCAGAGCTGTTCACAGCAATCACTGACACAGAGCTCCAAGACTTGGGGACTTGGAGGCACGCATACACCAGGGCGTGGAAAAGCCAAAATGGGGAGAAACCGTGGAGATGGCTGAGAGCAGCCATTGCTGGTTGCTCCGCCCCGGTGATTCTAAGACCCCGCCCCACCCAATTTACAACCCCACCCAAACTGTGCGCTTGTCTGCCTGCAGCCTAACCTAACAGACTGCAGCTGGGACAGAGAACTCCGAAAGTTCCAAACCCCAAAAATGAGGAGAACGGTCTGGAGGTCATTTCCTCCCAGTGATACCAACAGAAATCTTAACCACAACATGACTGTGCACCCAGACCTCAAAGGCATACACCAAGAGTGTCCACCCCAGGTGATTGGGGATGCTGGATCACTGGGCCCTATAGGACACCTAGCACAGAAAGCCACTCTATCAACACAGGGAAGCAGCCAATATGCAAAGACAAAGAAACAGATCACAAATGACAGAAATGGAGGAAAGCAAACTACTGGATATAGAGTTCAAAACCACAGTTATAAGGTTACTCAAGAATCTTCTATGAATCTCCGAGGAACTAAGTGAGACCTTCAAGGATCTAAATGAGAATACTAAAATAAATGGAAAAGGATCAATCATAAATTAAGAATACACTGACTGAAATAAAGAATAATATACAGAGATCCAACAGCAGACTAGAGGACCACAAGAATAAAGTCAAAAATATGAAGTACAAAGAAGCAAAAAATACCCAACTGGAAAATCAAAAAGAGAAAAGAATCCAAAAATATGAAGATAGTGTAAGGAGCCTCTGGGACAACTTCAAGCGTACCAACATCAGAATTATAGGGGTGCCAGAAGAAAAGAGAGCAAGATATTGAAAACCTATTTGAAGGAATAATGACAGAAAACTTCCCATACCTGGTGAAAGAAATGGACTTACAAGTCCAGGAAGCCCAGAGAATCCCAAACAAAAGGAATCCAAAGAAGACCACACCAAGACACATCATAATTAAAATGCCAAGAGCAAAAGACAAAGAGAGAGTCTTAAAAGCAGCAAAAGAAAAACAGTTAATTACCTACAAGGGAATACCCATATGACTGTCAGCTGATTTCTCAAGAGGAACTATGCAGGCCAGAAGGGAGTGGCAAGAAATATTCAAAGTGATGAATAGCAAGAACCTACAACCAAGATTACTCTACCCAGCAAAGCTATCACGTAAAATTGATGGTTAGATAAAGAGCTTCACGGACAAGAAAAAGCTAAAGGACTTCATCATCACCAAACCAGGATTATTTGAAATGTTGAAGGGCATTCTTTAAGAAGAGGAAGAAAAAGAAAAGGTAAAGACAAAAACTATGAACAACAAAGTGACAACAAATATATATCTATCAACCAGTGAATATGACAATTAAGTCAATAGAAATATCTGATGAACAGAATAAACGGGTGAATAGAATAGAAGTAAGGGCATAGAAAGAGAATGGACTGACAATTCTTAGGGGGAAAGAGATGTGAGGGGTATGGGAAGAGACTGGACAAAAATCTTACATCTATGGATGAAGACAGTGGTGGGGATAAGGACACAGGGTAAAAGGGGGAACCAGATGGAGGGGAGCTATGGGGGTTAAAAAAAAAAAGGAACAGAGAACCAAGATGGTGGCATGAGGTATATACCTAAATGCACAGCCTCCACAACTACATTATAAAAATACAACTGTACAGATAAACAGCCATCCTCCAGAACCAATGGAGGGGAAGCTTTATAACTAGAAGGCAAGAGAAGGAATGCAGTGAGACTGGGTAGAAGCTCCTGGCGCCAAAACTGAGAGGTACGGACGCACGGAACGGAAGCGGCAGTGCGGGTGAAAGGGTGGCAGCAGCTGCACCTGGGTCCACAGCTTGGAAGATTATAAACTCTGGGGTCGCACTGAATGCGATGCGGGCTGTAGGGCAACGGGGCGGAAGACCAGTGGTGTTCTGTTCGCAGCTATCACTGACATGGAGATTCGGGGACTCAGAGATGCGCAGACCCCAGGACTTGGAGGCGCCAAATCCAGGAGAAGCTGTGGAGTCAGCGGCGGGGCAGCCATTGTGGGTTGCTCTGCCCCAGTGATTCTGAGACCCCACCCCACCCCACCTACAACCCCGCCCAACCTGTGCTCCTGCCTGCCTTCAGCATAACCTAAGGGTCTGCAGCTGGGACAGAACTCCAGAAGATCTAAACCCCAAACAACAAGGAGAAAGGCCTGCAGGTCATTTCCTCCCAGTGATACCTCCCAGTGATAACTACAACAAGACTGTGCACCCAGCCTTTAAAGGTATACAATAAGAGTGTCCACCCCAGATGATTGGGGAGGCTGAATCACTGGGCCCTATAGGACACCTAGCACAGAAAGCCACTCTATCAACGAGCAGCCAAAATACAGAGACTAAGAAACAGTTCACAAATGACAGAAATGGAGGAACGCAAATGACTGGATATAGAGTTCAAAACCATGGTTATTAGGTTTTTCAAGAATTTTCTAGAGACTGCTGATAAATTTAGTGAGACCCTCGAGGATATGAAAAAGAACCAGCTAGAAATTAAGCATACACTGACTAAAATAAAGAATAATATACAGAGATCCAACAGCAGAAGAGAGGATCACAAGAATCAAGTCAAAGATATGAAATATGAAGAAGCAAAACCCACCCAGCCAGAAAAACCAAAAGAAAAAAGAATCAAAAAATATGAAGATAGTGTAAGGAGTCTCTGGGACAACTTCAAGTGTACCAACATCAGAATTATAGAAGTGCCAGAAGAAAAGAGAGAGCAAGATATTGAAAACCTATTTGAAGAAATAATGACAAAAAACTTCCCCCACCTGGTAAAAGAAATAGACTTCCAAGTCCAGGAAGTACAGAGAATCCCAAACAAAAGGAACCCAAGAAGGACCACACCAAGACACATCATAATTAAAATGCCAAGAGCAAAAGACAAGGAGAGAATCTTAAAAGCTGCAAGAGAAAAGCAGTTAGTTACCTACAAGGGGACACCTATAAGACTGTCAGCTGATTTCTTAACAGAAACTTTGCAGGTCAGAAGGGAGTGGCAAGAAATATTCAAAGTGATGAATAGCAAGAAACTACAACCAAGATTACTCTACCCAGCAAAGCTATCATTCAGGATTGAGGGTCAGATAAAGAGCTTCACAGACAAAAAAAAAAAAGCTAAAGGAGTTCATCACCACCCAACCAGTATTATATGAAATGCTGAAAGATATCCTTTGATAAGAGGATGAAGAAAAAGTAAAGATAAAAATTATGAACAACAAATACATATCTATCAACAAGTGAATCTAAAAATCAAGTGAATAAAAAATCTGATGAACAGAATAAACTGGTGAATAGAATAGAATCAGAGACATAGAAAGGGAGTGGACTGACAATTTTTGAGGGGAAAGGGTGTTGGGGGTGCAGGAAGAAACTGGACAATAATCGTACACCTATGGATGAGAACAGCAGGGGAGGGGTAAGGACAGAGGGTCGGGTGGGAACTGGGAGGAGGGGAGCTATGGGGGAAAAAAGAGGAACAACTGTAATAATCTGAACAATAAAGATTTAAAAAAAGGAACATCTGTAATAATTTGAACAATAAAGATTTATTTTTAAAAATAATAATAATTAAAACAAGCAAATTAAAACCACCAAAAAATAAAAAAGATTATGAAAACAATATTTAGGGAATAATTACAACAATGTGACAGAAAACCTCAATAGTTCTTCATAAATAGAAGCATATCATTATAAAGTTTATTATTAAATATCATTATTAAAATTTAATGAATGATTAAAAGTTAAAATAAGTTAAAGAACTCAAACATGTAAATTAACCAGAACATTTTACAGAGGGGAAAGAAATAAAATTTCAGAAACACACATATGTACAATCACACACACACAAGTTAGAGATACAGACAATAAAAAAAGAGAAAAGAAATAAAGAGAAGGAAGAGAGCGTGTTTTAGTGATAAAGGCTTTTTTCTTCAAATCTGAAAAATATATCAGTGTTTTTAGGAAGAACAACTAGATAAATAAAAATGAGTGTACAAATTATTTAAACCCTCCTGATCCACCATTTATCCTTATCCAGACTGTGCCCTGAAGTCTAAACTACCTGGACTGTATCAACAAATTTATTGGCTTCTGGTAGGATCTGGGCAATGAAAGAAATTTGCACTAATAAAGATAAAGATAATTAAGTGCTGAACAGCATGTCAATTATTCAGCTCCCTTTTGTAGAGCTGCCAAAGCTTGGGGATATTTGATTCCTCGATCAAAAGATATAAAGTGGCAGAATAAATGAAATTGTAAAAAATCTAGATCCTACTATAAAATCACTTTACCCTTAAAGTCACATATAGATTTAAAATGAGGAATTGAAAAAGATATTCCATGAAAATAAAAAATTTAAAAGCAAGATTTATACTTATATTCAACAAAGTACAGTTTAAGTGAAAAGCTGTCGCAAGAGACAGAGGATATCATATGATGATAAGGAGTTAATTCATCAATGGACTAACAATGGTATTTTATTAACACCAAACATCAAAGAAGCTAAATATACATATATATAAAGTAAATATTCTCTGATCTGAAAGGGAAAATAGAAAACAATACAATAATATTGTGTAAATTTAACATACTATTTCCAACAACAGATAGAACATACAAACAGAAAATCAATACGAGAAAAGAGTGTCCTTGAACTACTCTTTGGTACAAGTGGACCTAACGGATATCAAAACACCTCTTCTAATAGCAGCAAAATAAATATTCTTCTCAACAACAAAACATTCCCAAGAATAGGACCAGATAGTGGGCCACAAAACACGTCTAACAAATTAATGAAGATCAAAATCATACCAACCATCTTTTCCATCACAGTGGTAAGAAACTAGAAATCACTGACGGGTTAACCACTGTAAAATTTACAAATAGAAATTAACAGCCTGCTCTTGAAGAACAAATGAGTCAAAGGAGAAGTCAAAGGATAAAAATATTTAGACAAATGAAAATACAACATAAACTTATGGGAAGCATCAAAAGCAGTTCAAAGAGGGAGGTTTATAGTACTTAATGCCAATATTAAATATATATATATGACATCAGAGGAATGGAGGCATGCGATTCCCCTAGCCTCTCCCCCTGAAACTTTAACAAGTTAATCAACTATAACTCAACGAGGATTCCATGCTCAATATTATAGAAGCATGCCTGAGAGGCCTGTGCATTGAAGAATCTAAAGGTGGGCAACTTGGAATAAACGGGAGGTGAGAAGGGAGGAGAGCTCAGATGGCCACAGACACAGCCCTGCACCTGGAAGATGGTAGCCAGTTCCAACCAGAGAGGGCAGGAAGCTGGTGACAGCAAGCCCTTCCATCATCCAGGAGGAAGAGAGAGTCTCGGTGGGCTCTCCAGCAGGGGGAGCACTGGGAACAGTGGCTGAGCCTGCAGAAATGCCCAGGCAAGGACACAGCGTAGGGTTCTGCCCGGCATGGGGGTCCTGCTGAAGCTGTCTGCTGTTGGGCGGTGGAATTTCAGACACAGAAACAGAGCCAGAGCCCTGCCATCCCTTGGACTCCCAAAAATCGCCTGCAGTTGGGTTGAAGAGCACATTATCTGGAAACCAAGAGCTACTGCAGTGGAATTTGTTTCCCTCTATGCTTGATCCTCAGGTGGGACTTATGGTAGGGGACTCCTTGGAGGTCCAGGGTTGCCATTTGGTGAGGGCAAAACAAATCCCACCCCCAGGTAGTGTGTCTCAGGGAAGTCATCATCAGCTCTGGGAGATCACAGAGGTAAAAATCTTGTGATTCACTGCCACCTACTGGAAAGTAGTAGAAGTACCTCTTCAGAGAAAGTTGCCAGAGGAAAGTCAATAATACAAAAACATCTAAACAGAGACCAGCAAATACCATGAATAACCATGTGAATGAGGGAGCTCAGAAAGAAAATGAAGACCTCCAGAAAGCAAGCTGCAACACATGGAAATATCTAATCTAATAAAAGAGAAACATGCAAATTAGTGTCACTCTGCTACACCTAAGCCACACCCACCAGCCAATCAGAGCGACTATATGCAAATTAACCCAGCCAAGATGGCGGCCAGCAGCCACAGAGCTGGAGCAAGCAGGAGGCTTGGTTGCCCCGGCGATGGAGGAAGCCAAGCTTCCCACCCACTAGGCCAGCTGTGGCCTCCACTCAAGGCAACAAAGTTTCAATTATAGAAGATAAATAAACCCCAGATGCCTGCTTCCAGCCAGCATCTTTGGGAGCTTGGGTCACTGGGGGTCTTGGCCAGCCTACAAACAGCCATCAGCCCCTCACCCAGGCTGGCCAGGCACCCCAGTGTGAACCCCACCCTGATCCGGGACACCCTTCATTGCAAACCAAACATCAAAGTGGCTGATCAGGTTCACCAGCTGGTCCCCACCCATGCACCAGGTCTTTATCCAATATAATAAAAGGGTAATATGCAAATTGATCCTAACAGCTGAACGACTGGAAATGACTGGTCACTATGACACACACTGACCACCAGGAGGCAGATGCTCAATGCAGAAGCTGCCCCCTGGTGGTCATTGCACTCCCACAGGGGGAGTTCTGCTCAGCCACAAGCCAGGCTGCCAGCTGCCAGCACAGCAGTGGCGGCAGGAGACTCCCGCCTCCTCAGCAGCATTAAAGATGTCCAACTGAAGCTTAGGCCTGCTCCCTGCTGGCAAGTGGACATCCCCCGAGGGTTCTTGGGCTGCCAGAGGGATGTCTGACTGCCAACTTAGGCCCAATCCCCCAGGGAGGGGGCCTAAGCCAGCAGGTGGACATCCCCTGAGGGGTTCCAGATTGCGAGAGGGCACAGGCCAGGTTTGGTTGAGGGACCCTCTCACCCCAAGTGCACAAATTTTTGTGCACCAGGCCTCTAGTTTTATATAAATGACAGAGCATGCAATATTGCAGTTCTGAAAACACTCAGCAAGCTGCAAGAATACAGATAGGAAATTCTGTATTCCTAACCTAATAGGAGAAAACAAAGTAATGCAGAAAACAAATTAATAAAGAAAATAAGTATTTTACCAAAGAAATTAAAACTCTAAAAAAGAACCAATCTGCCTGGCTAGTGTAGCTCAGTGGTTGAGTGTCAACCTAGGAACCAGGATATCACGGTTCCATTCCCAGTCAGGGCACATGCCTGAGTTGTGGGCTCAATCCCCAGTAGGGGGCATGCAGGAGGCAGCCAATCTATGATTCTCTCTCATCAATGATGTTTCTATCTCTCTTTCCTTCTCCCTTTCTTTCTGAAATCAATGTATATATATACACACACACACTGAGTGGCCAAATTATTATAACCACCCCATCAGTACTTCGTTGGGCCACCTTTTGCTTTTAATATTGCGGCACAGGAACAGAAGCACTGGAAAAAAAGTCATGTGGTCCAATGAATCATGTTTTCAGTTGCATCATGCAGATGGAAGAGTGAGAATTTGGCGGAAACAGCATGAAAGCATGCATCCCACATGCATAAGTACAACCCTTCAAGCTGGTGGGGGCAGTGTTATGGTTTGGGGCATATTTTCCTGGCATGATTTGGACCCTTTAATTCGTGTGGAACAACATCTGAATAGCACAACATGCCTAAGTATCGTTGCTGATCAGGTTCACCTATCATATTGATGGCATATCCTAATGGAGATGGCTTCTTCCAACAAGACAATATGCCATGCCACAGTGCTCATATTGTGTAGGAGTGGTTTCAAGAACATGAGGGAGACTTACCTTGCTTAGGTGGAGCCAGAACCTGCCGGCACTGTGAGGGTACCTGTATGAGGGGATGAGGATAAGAAAAGACAAGAAACAAAAAGGTGGGGTTGGGAGGACTACAGTTCAAGACTGCAGCCCTGAGTTTATTGCAAAGCTCATATTTATCCAGCATGATTAAGGAAGTTACTGCATACATGATTTTGGCAAGCACAGCAATTTTACCATACACCGTTTCTTCTAAATTTCTCACCTTGCCAACTTCCTCATACTCTTCCTGCCCACATCTAGTTCCCTGTGTGTCAGCAGTCTCTTGACTGTCCTGTGATATTAGGCACTAAACAGATATCAGCGGATTAGCAAACTTTAACTAGTGAAGAGGTGACTTAGAGAGCTATGCCTCACATGAGACCCCTACATTCAGGGCAGCTCTCAACAAGGTGGCCCCCACAATCACCAGATCTCAATCCAATTGAGCATTTGTGGGATGAAGTTAAAAGAGCCATCAGGCAGCTGGTTCCACAACCATCAAATCTCACAGAACTGGACAGTGCTATTCATCAGGGATGGTGTCAGATTCCTCGCATCACCTTTCAACATCTCATGGAATCAATGTCAAAAATTAATGATAAAGAAAAAAATTCTCAAAGTAGCCAAGCAAAAGAAGGAAGTGATCTGCAAAGGAAAATCCATCAGAATATCATCCTACTTTTCAGGAAAAACTCAGCAAGCCAGAAGAGAGTGGAACCAAATATTCAAACGACTGAAAGAGAGAAATTATCAGCCAAGAATAATATATCCAGCAAAGTTATACTTTAAATATAAAGGAGAAATAAATATTTTCCTACATATATAGGAGCTGATGAATTTTGCCACCAGAAAAACTCTACTGCAAAACACACTCAAGGAAGTTAATCTGCAACAAAGAGCATGAAGTCATAACACTATGCATAAGATCACCAAAAAGCTTACAGGATAAACAGGGATCATTTGTGACAACAAAAAATTAAAGAGGGGCATGGGTGGTAAGCTCTGAGCTGGTAAAGGAGGATGGAGATCAGATGCACACGAAAGGAAAAAAATACAACTGTATATTTGCAATTTTCTTTTTCATAAACTTAATGATAACCACAAAATCCCCCAAATTAAGATACATCACTTTAAAAAAAAAAAAAGAAAAGAAAAGAAACAGTGGAAAGAAGTATGGGATATCACCAAACAAACTCAACAGACAGAAACACAAACAATGGAGGCACAGAGCTACCAGAAAACAAAAGATAAAATGGCTATAGGAAATCCTCCTACATCAATAATTATCCTAAATGTAAATGAACTAATTCACCAATGAAGAGTTACAGAGCAGCAGAGTGGATTAAAAAACAAAACCTGACCACATGCTGCCTCAAAAAACATATCTAAGCTGCAAAGACAAAGTTAGATTCAAAGTTAAAGGGTGGAAAATGATTCTCCAGGCAAATAACAACTACAGAAAAGTAGGTATAGCCATACTTATATGTGAAAAATGGATTTCAAGATAGCATGAGGCAAAATGCACATTTTATACTGATAATGGGGACACTACATCAAGAAAACATAACACTTCTTAACATATATAAGCAACCAACCAGGGAGCAGCAAAACATATAAAACAACTACTTATAGAACCAAAGGGAAACAGATCAAAACACAACCATAGTTGGAGACCTTAATACTCCATTTACAGTTCTAGATAGATCACTCAAACAGAAAATTTAGAAAATACATATCGGCTTTAAATGGCACACTAGACCAAACGGACATAATTGACATTTACAGAGCCTTTCATTGCAGAACATCAGATTACACGTTCTTCTCCAGTGCACGTGGAATATTCTCAAGGACAGACCATAGGATGGGTCACAAAACTAGTCCCAACAAATTCAAAAAGACTGAAATTACCCCATGCATACTCTCTGACCATGACGCCTTGAAATTAGAAATCAACTGCAAAAAGGAAGTAAAGAAACCTGCAAATACATGGAGATTAAACAACATACTGCTAAAAACGATGGAGTCAAAAAAGAAATAAAAGGTGAAATCAAAATATATAGAGAGAACCCTGGCCAGTTTTGCTCATTGGTTAGAGCATCGGCCTGTGTGTCAAAAGGTCCCGGGTTTGATTCCAGTCAAGGGCATGTACCTTGGTTGCAGGCTCCTCCGCTGCCCGGGCCCTGGTCGAGACTCATGCAGGAGGCAATCAATTGATGTGTTTCTCTGTTTTTCCCTCGCTCTTCCACTCTCCTAAAAAATAAAAATAAAAATAAATAAATAGAGAGAGAGAGAAAGAGAGAGAGAGAGAGAGAGAGAGAGAGAGAGAGAGAGAGAGAGAGAGAAATGAGAATGACTATACAACATATGAAAACTTCTGGGATACAGCGAAAGCAATAATGAGAGAGAAGTTTATATCATTATAGGACTATCTTAAGAAAGAGGAGAAATCCCAGGTAAACAACCTAACATTACATCTTAAAGTACTAGTACTAGAAGAACAAAAGCAACCCAAAATCAACAGAAGAAAGGAAATAAAAATTAAAGCAATAAAATAGAGAACAAAAAGACTATACAAAAATTTAATTTAAAAAAGGCTGGTTCTTTGAAAAGATTAATAAAATTGACAAACCCCCTGACTAGATTCAGTAAGGAAAGAGAAGAAAACACCCATGTAAACAAAGTCATAAATGAAAGAGAAGTAACCACAGACATTACAGATATACAAAGGATCATACTAAAATACTATGAAGCACTATATGCCACCAAATTCAATAAACTAGAAGAAATGAATAAGTTCCTAGAAATACATAACCTTCCTAGACTAAATCATGAAGAACTGGAAAATCTAAATAGACCAATCAGCAGTGAGGAAATTGAAGCAACAATCAAAAACCTTCGAAAAAGTAAAAGCCCGAGACCAGATGGCTTCACCAGTGAATTGTACCAAACATTCAAAGATTAAAAACTTACCCTTCTCAAACTCTTCCAAAAAAATTGAAGAAGAGATTATACTTCCTAACATAATGTATGAGGCCAAAATAACCCTGATACCATAACCTGGCAAGGATCACACACACACACACACACACACACACACACACACACACACACAAACTACAGATCAATATCTCTGATGAATACAGTTGCAAAAATCCTAACCAAAGTACTAGCAAATTAATACAACAGAACATCAGAAAATAATGCATCACAGTCGAGTGGGGCTCATTCCAGGGGCACAAGGATAATTCAACATATGCAAATCAATCAAAGGGATACACCACTAACAAAAGAGAGGATGAAAATCATATGATCTTATCAGTAGATGCAGAAAAAAGCATTTGAAAAGATATAACAACCACTTATGAATTAAAAATGCAATAACATAAAATAGAAGTGTGATGAGTTAAATGTAACTTTGCTCTCTAGCCTGCTTTAGTCTACTTGAATAATGAGGAAGATAAACTTAGCTGTCTGACCTTGTAGGCCAGAGACGCCCATACTCTCATGCCATGCCCGATGTATTTTTTAATTGAATAGAAATGTGTTGTTTTCAATGCCACCAGCGAGATAACCACTAATGAGTTAAATGTCAGTGGGAAATTTTCAAATCTGTTTCCCAGCCGTGCCCCAGTTAGAGTTCTCTGTAAACTGACAAGATATCAAGTCAAGGATGGGTACCCAGACATAACACCAAGTTTCCTACTTCCTGACACCTGTGCAGCAAGGCCCTGATTATGTTTGTGGTTTCTGTGAATAAAAGCTTGCCTAGCACCAAGGTCGGCTGCTGCTGCAGGGGGAGAGCTCCCTGCCTGTGGCAGCCAGCTGGCTAGCTCAATAAATCCTCACTTGCTGCTTAAGACCTCATTGGAGTCGGTGGTCTTATTCTCGTGAATGTTGGTCCACAACAGAAGGAAAGTACCTCAACATAATGAAGGCCATCTATGATAAACCCTCAGCCAATATTGTACTCAATGGCAAAAAAAATAAAAGCTTTTCCTCTAAAATCAGGAACAAGACAAAGATTCCAATGCTCACCACTCTTAGTCAACATGTTCTGGAAGTCCTAGCCAGAGCAATAAGGCAAGAGAAAGAAATAAAAGGCAGCAAAATTGTCAAGAAAGAAGTGAAAGTGTCATTTTTTGCAGAGAACATGACTCTGTATATAAAAAACCCTAAAGACTCCACCAAAAAAACTATTAGAAACAATAAAAAAATACAGTAAAGTTGCAGGATACAAATTCAATGTACAAAAAACCAATGCCTTCCTGTATACTAATGATGAAACTTTAAAAAAAAGAAATTTTTAAAAAAATTCCTTTTTCAATTGCAACCAAAAGAATAAAATACCTAAGAATAAATTTAACTAAGAATGTGAAAGACCTATATACTAAAAACTGCAAAGCATTATTAAAAGAGATTGAAAGAGACACAATAAATTGGAAAAATATCCCATGTTCATGGGTTGGAAGAATCAACATAGTTAAAATGGAAATATTACCCAAAGCAATATACAAATTTAATGCAATCTCCATCAAAATCTCAAAGAAATTTTTAAATAAATATAACAAAAATATTTGTATAGAACCACAAAAGACCCTGAATAGCTAAAGCAACACTAAGAAAAAAGGAACAAAGCCAGAGATATTACACTATCTGACTTCAAGTTAAACAGCAGAGCTATGATAATCAAAACAGTATGGCATTGGCAGAAAAACAGACACATGGGTCAATGGAACAGAATTGAGACCTCAAATATAAAACCACATGTATGTGGGTAGTTCATTTTCAACAAAGGAGTCAGAAACACAAATGGAGTAAAGAAAGCCTCTTCAATAAATGATGCTGAGAAAACTGGAAAGCCACATGCAAAAGAATGAAACTGGACTACAGTCCTGGAGGGATATCTCAGTTGAAAGCAAGGGATGCCACCGAGAACTCTGAGGTCTAATCCCCTTGCTGGGCCCCCCAGCAGAGAGCACCAGAACTGAGAAGGGTACCCACACAACTCCTGGCTGTGAAAATCAGTGGGGTTGCTGTCTTCTAGTGAGAGATGGCTAGAAATACAGGCACCCTCTTAAAAAGCCAACACACAAAATTCCCTATGCAGACATTCACCTTGTACTCCGGTGGAGGGAGGACAGGGTGGACTGGAGATGTGTGAGCAGAAGCCAGGATCAGGGGCTCTGGGGTTAGAACTCAGAATGCAGACAACCCTGTTTCCTGTGCTGAATATTCCCTCATGTTGCAGGGGTCATCTTTTTCATGCAGACATATATGAGACATACATGCTATACATGCTTTGCCTGGAGGGAAGACAGTTGACCTACACTATTGGAAAACACCTTACCCCACAGGGCGGAGTTTCTGAGGCCCATTTACTAGTAGAGATTAAGAATAACAATTAGCCTCCAGGCAGAAGCAATTGCTCCACCCTATTGAAAAAAACCACCATACCTATGGACAATTGCCTGAGGGCTATTCAAGATGGAATCCTAGCAGTCTGTAGGCAGAAGCAGTCTCTGGAGGCTTTGAGTGTTTTCCTGATGTATTAGTCAGAAACAGCTTAAGAGGCATAGCAGATCTATCTAAGACACAGTCACAAACCCAAAAAGGCAGACAAAATGAGGAGACAAAAAACCAGTAGGTCACATGGCAGTTCCATGTTTAATTTTTTGAGGAAATTCCATACCATCTTCTATAATAAAAGCAAAACATGCAAATATGACTGTTACCACCAGCCAATCAGAGCAGCTATATGCAAATTAACCCAGCCAAGATGGAGGCCAACAGCCAATCAGAGCGGCTGTATGCAAATTAACCCAGCCAAGATGGAGGCCAACAGCCACGGAACCAGAGCAAACCAAAGGGTTCTGTTGCAACTGCCTGCCTATGCTGGCAGTTGGAAGTGGCACCAGGGCACCAGGAAGTGGGAAAGCAAGGTGGCGGGCC
>PVJC01040752.1:0-15652 GCA_004026665.1 Murina feae | reverse complement strand
GAGGAAGAAGAAAAAGGAAAGTAAAAATTATGAACAACAAATATATATCAACGAGTGAATCTAAGAATCAAGTGAATAAAAAATCTGATGAACAGAATAAACTGGTGAATAGAATAGAATCAGAGGCATAGAATGGAATGGACGGACAATTTTGGGGGGTTAAGGGTGTTGGGGGTGCGTGAAGAGACTGGACAATAATTGTACACCTATGGATGAGGACAGTGTGGGGGCAAGGACAAGTTGGGGTGGGAACTGGGAGGAGGGGAGCTATGGGGGAAAAAAGAGGAACAACTGTAATAATCTGAACAATAAAGATAAATTAAAAAAAAAAGAAATAGAGAAATTGTCACAGTTGTATTTTTTAGCATTTTAATTAAAATTATAGTATTGTTGCCCTGACCAGTTTGGCTCAGTGGATAGAGCATCAACCTGTGGACTCAAGGGTCCCAGGTTCGATTCCAATTCAGGGCATGTAGCTTGGTTGTGGGCACATCCCCAGTGTGGGGGGGGAGCGGGGTGCAGGAGGCAGCTGATCGAGGTTTCTAACTCTCTATCCCACTCCCTTCCTCTCTGTAAAATACCAATAAAATATATTTTTTTAAAAAGATTATAGTATTGTTAAGACAGACCTTTAAATACAGGCCTGGTTAATTTATGATTGAGCTGAGTCCAGTTACAACTTTCCATTAGAGCCCCTCAGTTCCCACTTGTCCTCCTTTGTTCACAAACTAATAGAGCCGCAGCTGCAGCTCTTCAGCAAAGAGGGTACATGTTAAATATAGCCTGACCTGCTGCTGTGGTGAAAACTGACACTGCCACTTGCAGGCTCTGTGCAATAACACACTGATCCTGAATGTAGGGCAATTGCTAATTCAACTGTAAACAGGGACTCTAGATGTGACCTCAGCTGTTGCAGTTCTGTATATAGGTGACAAGAAGAAGAGCCTGCTTTCAAGTTGCAAGGGCATGTTAAACACAAGATTCAGGTGGTTATTGGGGGTGGCGGAGGCGGGGGCGGGGGGGGGGCAGCAGGAGGCTGGTATGGAAGAGCAGAGAAGTAACTATTATCAATGATCTCTTTCACGTGTTGGATAATCATTTCACTGGTGTTTATTGTATTTAAATAAATAAAACAAAAGAAATTCATGCATAGTCCATGGTAAGAGTGTATCACAAATGAGGAATTACAATGGCGGGGGGTGGGGGGATGTGCAAATGAGGTATTATAATTAGTTAGGGGCCCTGGGCTGAAGGGAGGTAGATAATATTGAACTTTCTCCTTTTTTTTTTTTTTTTTTAATATGTTTTATTGATATTTTACAGAGAGGAAAAGAGAGGGATAGAGAGTTAGAAACATCAATCAGCTGCCTCCTGAACACCCCCTGCTGGGGATGTGCCCACAACCAAGGTACATGCCCTTGACGGGAATCGAACCTGGGACCCTTCAGTCCACAGGCTGACGCTCCATCCACTGAGTTAAACCAGTCAGGGCTGAACTTTCTCCTTTTTAAAAAATATATATTTCTATTGATTTTACAGAACGGAATGGAGAGGGAGGGTGAGGTAGAAACATCGATGAGAGAGAGACATCATCAATCAGCTCCTTCCTACATGCCCCTTACTGGGGATCTAGCCCATAACCCGGGCATATGCCCTGACTAGGAATTGAACCATGACCTCCTGGTTCACGGGCCAACGCTCAACCATGGAGCCACACCGGCTGGGTCTGAACTTTCTCCTTTAAATGGGACTCTGGGTAACTCATGAATCCTCTTCCTGGGAAACATGCATGTACCATCTATCCTCAAACATATTTATGGTAAATAATTCCACAGGCAGAAAGGTGCCTTAAGTACTGTTCATGTAGGTTTTGAATCATGTCTCATGCAAAATGGGCCATTATGGGAATTCATGAACTTAGACATGAACATTCTTAGACATATATAATAAGAAAATTTAATTTTCAGACTCACTGCTGGGAAAAATCCAAGAGAGCCTCCCACTAAATAACCAGCATATCAAAAGTTTTCAAAATAAGTCCACTTCAAAAGTATATTTAAAAATAATTACTGAATGATGGTTTCTCTTTCTTGATAATAAAACACAGTTTTGTGCACTGTGCTATGTACTTTGTTATTAGTTAGTTTTTTTCTGCTATCTGTGAAAAGTAAATATATTAGCTTTATTTTTAGAGATGCAGCTCAGAGAACTGAAGCACTTTCTGGTATTACATGGCAACAGAGGGACTGGCATTTGAATCTACATCTGTCTGAAATTTAGATTGTCCCACATGTGTTTAGTGGTTTCTGAAGTAGCTATAATTGATTATATCATCTTACCTCTATAAACACAATAAACATTTTTATGTTTGTCTGCCACGTGTAAGATACAAAGCCGGTATCTAAAGATGTATTCTATTTTAAAATTCATATCCTGTTTTTGAGTCCTTTTGAAGATGGATCATTCACAGGAACAAAAAATATTTTAAACAGTAAATAATTTTAGGCCACAGTTCAGCTTTCGTAGTTTGGTTGCAATTCTCTGACTGTGTATTATAAGGTTATATTTTGCCAGTGATTGTAGCTTTTGATAAAACTTAGGTAAATATATTTAAATAGCTCTTATCGGTTTGAAGATATCTTACCTTTACTTTTCTAAAGCCAACCTTTAGCCTGTCTATCTGGACAGGAGAAAACATGGGAAACTCTTTAATTTTGATAGAAGATAGGAAAGGGTTGAGAGTGATTTTTACAGGCATTCTAGCTTTACATCTACAAGAATGAGGAACAAATTAAGTCCCTTATCTTGTATATTTAAAAGATCTGTAGGTGATTTTTATGTAGGAGGGAGTTTTTAAATTTTATTTTATTGGGGATTTTAAAAATCATGCATTCATATGTTAAAAATACTAAAGGTACAACAAAATATATATATAGTGAAAACTCTCTCTCCTAGTTACCCAGTTGTCCTCTGTATGGGCAATTGGAGTTACCAGTTTTGTGACTATCACTCCAGAGCTATTTTGTTATAGCAATTGTTTATTTTTTCCGTATGTTTACTAACATACTATGTATCTACATACTATTATATATTTTGCTTTTTCTATATATTGAATCTTGGAAATATTTTTGTACTGTGACATGAAAGAACTTCCTTGAAAGATTTAACAAGAATAGCCATCCTAAATGGGTGTGAGTGGTATATCATTGTGGTTCTGATTTCATTGCCTTAATGGCTATGTTGGTACCCTTAGATGAGGTTATTGGTCAGTAAGTATATCTTCTCTGAAGAAATGGTTAGTCAAATCTTTTGCCCGTTTTTTGATTGAGTTGTATTTGTTATTTATTTGTTTAGTTTACTCCAAGGATATTTTTCCATTGATTTTTACAGAGTGGAAGAGAGAGGGAAAGACAGAGAAATATCGATGTGAGAGAAACACATTGATTGATTGCCTCCTGCTCACGCCCTGACCAGGGCCTGGGCTGGGGAGGAGCCTGCACCTAAGATACATCCCTGGACTAGAATCCAACCTAGGACTGTTTGGTCTGCAGGCCCATGCTCTATTCACTGAGCCAGATCAGCTATGGCTAGCAGTGTGTCGTTTTCAGTGTACAAAGTTTTACCTCCTTGGTTAATTCCTTTTATTCTTTCTGATGCTATTGTAATTGGAATTGATTTTTAAATTTCTTCTTTTGGATTTTTCATTGGATGACTATAGAATACAACTGAATTTTGTTGATTTTAGCTTATAATTGTTGGTTTAATTTATTAGTGCTAACATTTTTGTATATGGATTCTTTGGAGCTTTCTATGTATAAGATCATGTAATTTGTGAATAGAGATCATTTTACCTATTTCTCATTTGGATGCCTTTTATTTCTTTAATCTAATTGCTCTGGCTAGAACTTCCAATACTGTGTTGAATAGAAGTGGCAAAAGTGGATATCTTTATCATGTCTTTTATGTTAAGGCAAAAGGTTTCAGTCTTTCATAATTGAGTATAATGTTGTCTGAGAGTTTTTCATATATGGCCTTTATCATTTTGAGGAAATTCCCTTCTGTTCCTAATTTATGGGATGATTTTTTTTCATTAAAGAACTTTGAATTTTGTCAGGTGCTTTTGTATCACTTGAGATGAACATGTGTTTTTTTTACCTTCCATCCTAGTAATTAATTTCAATATTTTTTTATTGATTTTTTTTTTTTTTTTTTTTTTCAGAAAGAGAGGAAGAGAGAAAGAGAAAAACATTGATGAGAGAGAAACATAGATTTGGCTGCCTCCTGCATGCCTCCTACAGGGGATTGAGCCCACAACCTGGTCATGTGCCCTGACTGGGAATCAAACTGGCAGCCTTTTAGTGCACAGGAAGATGCCCAACCAGCTGAGCCACACTGGCCAGGGCAGTAATTGATTTTCATTTGATGAACCATTCTTGCATTTTGGGAATAAATCTCACTTGGTAGTGATATATAATTATTTTAATATGTGGCAGGATTCAATTTGCTACTATTTTGTAGCAAAATTCATAGGGGATTATCTGTAGATTTTTTTTTCTTGAAGTGTTTTTGTCTGGCTTTGATATCAGGGCATTGCTGGCCTTAGAATGAGTTAGGAAGTATTCCTTCCTCTTTAATCTTTTGGCAGAGTTTAAGATGGATTAGTGTTAATTCTTCTTTAGATGTTTGGTCAAAGTTTTTGTGATAGGAAAAAGTGAATTAGATAGTTTTTGGAGCTGTCAGTAGTGGTTCAAGGAATTAGAAAGATGTCTCGAGGACTGCAAGTTTCCATAAGCACAATCTGAAATCACTATTGCTTTAACCAACTCACAAAAGCCCTCAGTATCTTTTGGCCTTTCAGCTTTCTTCCTGAGCTTCTTTCTTTTAATTTATGTGCCATTTTACTTGGAATCCAATGTCCTATAATAGTTTCAAGTCTGTTTTGTAGGATTCAGTTGTAGAGATTGGGCACTGTCAGAAAGGAGACTTGATAATAAAAATCCTTTGTACATATTGGAATCTTTAAATCACTCCTGAAGACTAGGTGAGTGAACTCAAATTCAGTATTAAAAAAGGTTAAGGCAGAAAAATTTTGCCTAAGCACCACAGATTTCTATTTTTTTGTGGTTTTTTTACCCCTTTAGTGAGGCTGCATTTTGCCCAGATTGGCTCCTCCTTGGTTTTCCCTTCTTTATCTGCTTAAGACAAGAGTATTAATTACTGTTTTCATCTTCTTTGCCATGATAAAAAAATGATTCTAGGATTCATAGTTAGGTCCTTTTGTTTGAAGTTGTACTGAAAAGGCCAAAACTATTTTCTTATAGGCCAAAGGAGGAGGCTTTGCCTCATTTTACCTTGGATTCTAACTAGGCATTTATTGTGTCAGCCACTATCTAGACAAAACTGACCAATAAAGACTCTTGTTGTGTATAATGATTTTCAAACATTTATCACAGCTTCCCATAAGAAGCTTTATAGGATGACATAGTATATAACAAAAACATATTCTAATAAATAAGACTCAAAAACCAATTCATTTTTTGAAACATATTTTTACTGCATTCAAAGAGGAAGGGAGAGGGAAGGAGGGAGGGAGGGGGAGAGAGAGAGAGAGAAAAAAAAAACATCAATGATGACAGAGAATCATTGATTGGCTGCCTCCTGCACATCCCCTCCTGAGGATCAAGCCCACAACCCAGGCATGTGCCCTTGACCGGAATCAAATCTGGGACCATTCAGTCTGCAGGCCAACACTCTATCCACTGAGCCAAACCAGCTAGGGCTCAAAAACCAATTCTTAATCTTTACAAAATGCAGACTGCTATCTTCTACTTTGTTCTCTTTTTAAAATACCGATTTTAGTTTGCCAAATGGATTTCACAACCTGCCAATGGATGTGAACTTTAGTTTTAAAAAAATTCCTCTGTGACCACCCTATCTATCAACTTTTCCTGTGCATATAGTTTTTCTGAGCTCCTACCCTTATACATTTTTTTTAATTCTCACCCAAGGATATTTTCCCATTGAATTTCAGAGAGTGGAGGGAAGGGAGGGATGGAAGGGAGAAAGAGAGAGAAACATGGATGTGACAGAGACATCTTGATTGGTTACCTCCACCTGCTTCCCAACCAGGGCCGGAGATGGGACCTGCAACCCAGGTACATGCCCTTAGGCCGAATCAAACCCTCAACCTTTGGGTGTGCAGGCCAATGTGCTAAGCACTGTAAAACACCAGCCAGGGCTACCCTTAGACATTTTTAAAAATATGTTTTTATTGATTTTTAGGTAGGAATAAAAGGAAACATCGATGAGATGAGAGAGAAACATCAGTCTGCTGCCTGCTGCATGTCCCCCACTGAGGACTGTGTCTGCAACCTGGGCATGTGCCCTGACCATGAATCAAACTGGGGACCTTCTTGTTCCTGGGTCCACATTCAAACACAGCCACACTGGCCAGGCCACCCTTAGACATTGATTCTGTGGTCTGAAGTAGAACCCAGGAATTTAGATTGTTACTAAGTGCCCAGATAATTCTGATGTAGCCATAGATGAATATTTGGAAACTACAAATAGAGGTAATCTAATAAAAACTAGTTTATTTAAAACTAAATCTATCACTTAAATCACTGAAAACCATCATTATAACTTTTCAAATTGTTGCACTTTTATTTTTTAATTTTTTTTAAATTGATTTGAGAGAAACATCAAATTGTTGTTCCACTCATTTATGCATTCATTGGTTGATTCTTCTATCTGCCCTGACCTGGAATCGAATCCCACAACCTTAGCACATTAGGATGATGCTCTAACAAACTGAGCTACTAGCCAGGGCTTGCACTTTTTTAAAAAATATATATTTTTATTGATTTCAGAGAGGAGGAAGAGGAGAGATAGAAACATCAATGATGAGACAGAATCATCAATTGGCTGCCTCCTACATGCCCCCTACTGGGGATCGAGTCCGCAACCCGGGCATGTACCCTTGACCAGAATCGAACCTGGGACCCTTCAGTCCACAGGCCGATGCTCTATCCACTGAGCCAAACCAGCTAGGGCTGCACTTTGAATTTTAGAAAATAAATCAGTTATTACCTCCTAAAGTTTCTGGACTCCAATATTCGTATTATTTTGTAAAATGTGGGGAGTCATTTTGTGCAGTAATTGACAGATAAAGGACAATTAAATTCCTCTTGCTTATAGAAAAAAGCAGCCTGGGCATGCAGTAGATTAAGTTACCCTCTGGTTTGTTCCATTCAGTAGTGATATTGTCTTCTTTGACACAGACCAGTTTATATCTGACTTGGAACACCAGCCATCAGGTTCAGCAGAGAAATGGCCTAACCACAATGAGCTCTCATGTCCAGTTCCTTTCTGGAGAATCTAGAGGGTGAGTGTTGTTTGAAACGTGTCATTGTTTTTGTGCCCAAGTCTGGTATTTGCATGCTGTGGCTGGATTTGCATGTGTTACAAAGGAGGGGGTATATGTGGGCACCTTCTTGATAGGCCCACTCATTATCTTTGGCACTGTAAGATTCTTCTTTTTAAATCTAACCATACTCTGGCTCTCACACTTATGCTTTAATTTTAGTCTGGATTTAAATAAAAGGCAAGTGTTTAATTGTATCTATTAAACCGAAGCAGAAAGAGAGGCCCATCTACATGAATTCAGTGGTTGGGTACTGAGTAAATTGAATTGCTAATCAGGTTTGTAAGCCTACTCATTTCTGGTCAAATATTCTTTTTTGATGAGAGGCACAATGGAATGGAAATAAAGCAGGAAATTATGTATATCAGAGGCAACCTGGATCGTCTGCCCTATAGGTCGACCATATTTCATTCTTGGTAGTTCATTTCAGGCTCCATTTGGAAGGATTTCACAAAAATGGAATCAGTGTTTGTGAAGCAGGGGCCTAGGCAATTTAGAATTGGAAAGGAGCTTAGAAATCATGTTCACTACCCCAAATCTTTATATTTAGGATATCAAGCAGGGCATACCATGGTCTCACACCATTCTTGCCTCTAATTATGAAAGGAATAAAAGTGGCAACTAAATTCCTGCATATCTGTAAATCCAGAAGAATTATAAACCAAAAGGATTTAAGTTAATTTCCTCATATTATGGTTCAGAAAATTAGTTGAAAAAAGATTAATTGCCCTAGTTACATCACAGCTGAACCAAGATTAAAACTTATTTTTTCCAGTGTTTACCCCATTGCTCTTCCTGTGTGTGAAGCAGTGATCTTGGTAAGTGTTTATGTGGGGAAAAGAGATTAATGAGTGACTAAGGCATGAACAGGAGGTAAGAACATAGAAACAGCAGGCAGTATAGATAACTCCTTTAAGATATTAAGCAATGAAAGGAAAAAATTAGATATAGAGGGTAGTGTGGAGTCTAGGGTTTTTGTTTGCTTTCTTGTTTGAAATAGGCTTACCTATATTTAAGCAATGATGAGAAGGATCCAGGAGAGGAAGTAGGTAGACTGATTAAAGAAATGGAAGAGTAAAGAAAATTGATGGAACAAGGTGTTGAAAGAAACATATGGGATCCATAATACAGGTAGTGAAATAAGTCAGTGTGGATTTAGGACGTGTGGCTCTGGAATGCAGGTTTGCCCCTACAGGTAATAAACGTGGTGGTCAACAGTATATCGAAATGGACAAGGCTACACAGAGAAACTCTGTAAAGTGAAAAAGAGAGAAATAACAGGATCTTCTGTTAATACTAAAATTCTAATCTCATCTCTTAACCCAAATTGGAAAATTATAGAGGTTTCTTCGTATTTCAGTTTTTGCTGATACAAAAGGGTATCTGCTGATACTTGAATATACTTTCAGGTACCGGTGTACTGTTTACTCACCTGGAGATTTAACCTTCTCTAGAGGAAAGATCTGTAAGACACTGAGTATAGCAACACACACATACGTTTCTTAAAAAGAAAGGACCCTTAATAACAGGACTAATCACCCCCTCAGTTAGTTATGATGGGAAAAGGTGTCATAATTTTTCTTTACTAGTATTAAAGCTAATATTAAAAGTAAAGGATATCTTCAGTCATTGTGCATAATATTTTCAGTCTGTTCTGTGGTTAGAGGCTGACTAGAGTTCAGGGTAAAATTTAACTTAAAAAGCTGACATGATAGAATTCAAACTGGTTATTTTGATTCTTGCTTAAAAAACATAAATATTCTTTCTGTGTTACCTTTTTGGTGATGAGTTTTATTTTATTTTCGTTAATTATATAAACTAGGGCCAGTGTGGTTCAGTGGTTGAACGCTGACCTATGAACCAAGAGGTCACAGTTGGATTCCTGTTTTGGGCTCAATCCCCAGTAGGGAGTGTGCAGGAGGTAAACCAATCAATGTAATCATTGAAGTTTCTGTCTCCATATCCTTCTCCCTTCCTCTCTGAAATCAGCAAAAAAAAAAAAAAAAAAAAAAAAAAATATATATATATATATATATATATATATATATATATATATATATATGTGTATATGTGTATATATATATGTATATATATTTTTTCAGTGTACACACACACACACACACACACACAGTGGCCAGATCATTATGGCCTCCCCATCAGTACTTCATTGGGCCACCTTTTGCCTTCACTGCTGTGATGATTCTTCTTGGCATTGACTCCACGAGATGTTGAAAGGTGATTCAAGGAATCTGACACCATGCCTGATGAATATGAATAGCACTGTCCAGTTCTGTGAGATTTGATGGTTATGGCTCTTTTAACTTCGTCCCACAAATGCTCAATTGGGTTGAGATCTGGTGATTGTGGGGGCCACCTAAGCAAGGTAAAGTCTCCTCATGTTCTTCAAACCACTCCTGCACAATATGAGCACCATGGCATGGCACATTGTTTTGTTGGAAGAAGCCATCTCCATTGGGATACGCCATCAACATAATAGGATGAACTTTATCAGCAACGATACTTAGGTATGTTGTGCTATTAAGATGTTTATAATGATTTGGCCCTCTTCAGCGCGAAATTATAGCTAATTTGCCTACAAACGTCAGGTGGTCATAATAATCTGGCCACTCAGTATATATATTTATTTTAAAGCTGGCTTAAAAAATAATAATAATAAGGCTAGGCCCTGGCTGGTGTGGCTCAGTTGATTGGAGCACTGTCTAGTACACCAAAAGGTGGCCAGTTCAATCCCTGGTTGGGGCACATTTCGGGAGGCAACCGATCGATGTTTCCCTCCCCTCCCCCTCCCCCTCTCGCTCCTCTCTCTAAAATCAATGCAAAACATATCCTAGGGTAAAGATTAAATAATAATATAAGCTAGGTACTATAATGGAATTCCCAAAATACAGTGACTGAACCACGTCGGAGGTTTCTTTACACCTCATGGTAAGTCAGAGATCGGGATTTCTTTCATTTCTTAGGTATTGTCAGAGTAAAGTCATCACTTTGAGTTTTAGCTCAAATAAGGGGTGGGGAAGGAGAGGCTATCAAGCAAGTGATGAGGAAGAGGCGCACATCACTTTCATTTATATTTCATTGGAGAAAACAAATCACATGGCCATACTTAGCTATAAAGGGAAAACAGGGAAAGGAGTCTGTAGCTGAGTGGTGTGGCCATGCAACTAGATAAACTCAGTTACCAGAAAAGAATGAACTAGGACAGTTAACAGTTACCTTCTAAATTTTCAGGAACTTTTTTCTGTCTTTAGCTTGTGAAGGCAAATTCATCAGATTTTGATAAATGGAAATTAATTCTTCAGCTCATACCATAAATACTGAATTAAGTGTTTCTTTTGTTTTTGTTGTTCTTTTGTTTTTGTTTTATATATTTTAAAAAAAATTTTTTTATTGATTTCAGAAAGACAGGGAGAAGGAGAGAGAGAAAAAAACATCAATGATGAGAGAGAATCATTGTTTGGCTGCTTCCTGCATGCCCCCTACTAGGGCAAACCAGGCATGTGCCCTTGATTGGAATTGAACTTGGGGCTCTTGAGTCTGCAAGCCAACACTGTATCCACTGACCAAAACTGGCTAGGACTAGATAGTGTTTTTATAACTTACCAAATAATCTAAAAGTAAGTTTTAGCAAAACTGCTAGAGTAGTAAACCAAAAGTAATACTAGATTTTTCAGCCATTTAAAATTATTTCTATCCCTTTACTTCCAAATTTCTCATTTCTCTAAGTGAAATTCAAAAAATTATCGCACCTACATATAGCCTTCATTTTATAAAATATAATGTCTCCATAAAATTGTTTACCAGAGAATGAATATACCTTTTATCTTAGTGTAGGAAAGGGAAGAAAAGATAAATTTGCCAAACTTTGAATGTTCAACTGCAGCTTCAAGATGAAATATATAAAATGGAGTCTAATTACATCAAAAAATCCTTTACAAAAATGTTCAAGATGCTCAGTTGTTAGCTATAAAGGCCTTTGGACTTTTCTGTATATGACAAAGCATCTGCCTGGGTTTCCCTGCTCCTCTCCACCCGGTGGGGAAACTTCATACCATTCCACATTTGTCAGCTCTAACTCTAAATCCTTCAGCATTGGAAATAGCTCTAATAAGAGGCCTGATGTTACTGAAATACCTTATTCTTATGTGTAGAAATAGCTGTTCAGTGGACTGCTTATTTGAACATTTCTTGGATAAAAAAGGTGTTTTTTCCTACAGCACATATTGTTGATGGCTCTACTTCTGTTGTGGTGGCACAAGCAATCCAGGTGTTGGGGTAGTAGGAGTTGAGGATGGTGGTTGCCACAAGTGGGTCAAATGCTATGACCTACATAACCTCTTAGTATGGCTGTTGAGGGTTGTTGACTCTTGTTTTAGGCTTTTAATTCACTCTACTCTTTAAAGCAGGAAATGATCAAATTATACAGTAGGGACATAAATAACTCTTATGTTCTTACTAGAGGCCTGGTGCACAAAATTCATGTACTTGGGGACGGAGCGGGGGTGGGGGGTGTCCCTCAGCCTGGCCTGTGCTCTCTCACAGTGCAGGAGCCCTTGGAGGATGTCTGACTGATGGCTTAGGGCAGTGGGCCTAAGCCAGCAGTTGTACATCCTTAGCGCTGCCACGGAAGCGGGAGAGACTCGCAAGACCACCGCTGAGCTTGCCAGCCATGAGCCTGGCTTCTGGCTAAGTAGTGCTCCCCCTATGGGAGTGCACTGACCACCAAGGGGCAGCTCCTGCATTGAGCGTCTGCCCCCTGGTGGTCAGTGTGCATAAAGACTGGTTGTTCCACTGTTCGGTTGATTTGCAGATTAGCCTTTTATTATATAGGATCTTAAATTGGTTAAATAAATAAATAAGCAAATAAAGCCACCTCACATACTTTGTAGACTAGAGTTTAACTAAATCAGTAAATTCATACACAAATATATTCAAAAGGAAGTGAAAAATGAAATTGCAAACAGCATTTTTAAGAAATAACTTACATATTGAATTTATCAAGACTCTTAATGATTTACAGTATGAATTACATCATAGATTTGTTTACCAGTAATAATTTGGGCTTGCTTAAATTGATATTCAAATTTTGGTCAGTCACAATAGAAAGATCTCCGGCCCTAACCGGTTTGACTCAGTGAATATAGTGTTGGCCCATGGACTGAAAAGTCCCTGGTTCGATTCTGGTCGAGGGCACGGACCTTGGTTGCAGGCTTAATTGCTGGCCTTGGTCAGGGAGCATGTGTGGAGGTAACTGATACATGTGTCTCTCTCACATCGATGTTTCTCTCTCTGTGTGTCTCTCCCTCTTCCTCTCACTTTCTCTAAAAATCAATGGAAAAATATCCTCTGATGAGGATTAATAAAGAAGGAGGAGGGGGAGGGGGGAGGAGGGGGAGGAGGAGAGAAAAAAAAGTTATCTTAGGAAGCTTGAGATGGTAACCTTAGCACAACCCAGAGCTCCCAGCCTAAAGAAGTCAGGGACGAAGGAGAGCAGTAGACTTATATACCACACTGAGCTTGAGTTACTGCTTTGTTACAGTTCTGACACCCTGTCCTAAAAATTATTTATTTATATATTTTTTTAATATAGTTTATTGATTTTTTTTACAGAGAGGAGGGGAGAGGGATAGAGAATTAGAAACATCGATGAGAGAGAAACATCGATCAGCTGCCTCCTGCACACTCCTTACTGGGGATGTGCCCGCAACCAAGGTACATGCCCTTGACCGGAATCGAACCTGGGACCCTTCAGTCCGCAGGCCGATGCTCTATCCACTGAGCAAAACCGGTTATGGCAAAATTTATATTCAGTATTCACCTATAATGATTACTTAAGCATAATTTTTGTTTTTTTTTCAAGTTTCTGGATTATATTAAAGATTAAATTGGCAAGTAATTTTATTCAGCACTTTATGTACCACTAAGTGGTACATAAGGATTCAGTGGAGAACGAAGATAGACAAGGTAGGTCCCTGCCCTACAGGAACTTAAATCTACTAGTTATTATATATTAATATTAATATCAATATTATGTATTAACTAGCTATATATAGTTGGCTTGAGTGCTTTTTTTGTGGAAAATCTTGGCTTTATTGTAGTCTTAAAATCCTAACCTGTCAAGAACCTTCCAGGTGCCTTCAACTAAGTGAGGTTAGGCACACCAGACAGAAAACATTGTCCCATGCACCTAAAGATCACTGGTTCGATTTGGGGCCAGGGCATGTGCCCAGGCTCGATCCCCAGTAGGGGAGCGCATGTAGGGGCAGCCCATCGATGTTTCTCTCACTCCCACTTTACCTCTCTCTAAAAGCAATAAAAGCATATTTAAAAAGAAACAACACAAAACAGCACAGCTTCAATCAGGCTTTTGCTTAAATGTCACCACTTGGCTACTTCAGAAAACGACAGGTTCATACTTATGATCAAAGTGTACTTGGTAATGAGTGATATTACTTGATAAAGACTTACCCTCAAGGAAATGAAGCATTGACTTCCTCATAAAAACACAGTAAAACTATACGTCATGAGGTTTTTGGTAACGAGAAAGCACCATTTTTAATCCCTTTGCCGGGATCATCTCTAATTGTGTCTTTGGAACTGTTAAGTGATAAGAAAAGGTGACTTGAATGTGAGCTGGGTGGGTACTTGCTTCTCTGTTTGGCTCTTCGCCACTGCTATGAGACCTGTCTAAAATAGACACTATCAAAGTAAAGATCAGTAACGTTCACTGGTCCCCTTCCTACCCTAAGGAACTTGCAGTGCACTCGCTCCAAATAACTTCGAAGTAATTGTATCAAATTCGGATCCATTTATTAAGTCATCAAAAATTAATGTTTTCTCAGTAATAAGGCCCTGGCCTTTCAGGAGCTCACATCCTACTTTAGAGACAAACCATGATGCCTGCTGATAATTTAATATGATGAGTAATGTTAGAGGCCATGCACAGAGATCATGGACCATCCTTGTGCTCCCTCTTTGTGTGGAACTAGCCCATAGATCCACACATAGAATCCACACTGAAAATGCTGTTCCTTTTATTTTTTTAGATATATTTTTATTGATTTCAGAGAGGAAGGGAGAGGGAGAGATAGAAACATCAATGATGAGACAGAATCATTGATCGGCTGCCTCCTGCACTCCCCCTACTGGAGATTGAACCTGCAACCCGGGCATGTCCCCTTGACCAGAATCGAATTCTTCAGTCTGCAGGCCGATGCTCTATCCACTGAGCCAAACCGGCTAGGGCTGAAAACAGTTTATTATGTAGTTTGGAATAACAGAGGTGCCAAGACTGCCTTAGTCTATTTATGTCCCCTTTATATTCTCGCTAAATACTATATGAGTATTGTGGGGTTTTTTTTTAATATTATCATTATACTTAGGAGGAAACTGAAGAAAAAAATGTCCTGTCATGCAAAACATCCTTGTAACTTTTCATTTACATAGACTCTTACACTCCATAGCTGCTAGCTATTTCTAACAGTCAGGAATAGGTTTAGATTAATTCCATCCTTTGCAAACCATGGATAGTCAATAAATCCTAGTCTAGAAAATTTACTTAAAAAGCATCTTCTCCCTCTGTCATAGGTCTATACCAATACCTTAAAAAACTGGTCTCAATTAGTGATTACTAGCTTGCCAGCACTGATTAATCATCACTTTTGTAATTAGATTCCTTAGCTTCTAGTCCCTTTTTTTTACTATTCTACATTAATACTAACCACAATCAAACCAAATCTTCATACTTCATTTCTTTGCCTTTCTGAGTGATGCCATTTAAAAAAATTTGTCATTTACATAAAAATATACTTCTACACTTGAAAGAAATTTCATTAGTTTAACACCATAACTGTAAAAAGAAATGGAGTCTTAGATATGTGAAGGAACTTGTCCAAGGACACACATGGAGTTAGTGGCTGAGCATGTATTCAAATCAAAGCTAATTTCTAGGCTACTCTTCTGCTTACATATGTGCTTCCTTGGGTCCTAGCTTATCCAAGTACAATGCTACTCCCACTCATTATTTTAAACGTTCTGCTCTAAGATGCCTAAATCTCTTTGCTCTGACCATTCTCTGTAGTCCTTTGCCCACAGGATTTTTCCAGTTGGGATGTTCTAATTTCCAATTCCAGAGCTAACCTACCTAGCCACCTTCCTCCTCTAAATTCCTCCTCAGCGTATTTCCAATGACAGCACCATTCTTTCTAGATT
>PVJC01040751.1:0-15660 GCA_004026665.1 Murina feae | reverse complement strand
GGTCTCACTCGCTGTGGGCTACGGCCCTGGCCTGTAGGTCTCCTGTCCGGAGGAGAACTCTGTGGGGCCCTGACCACCCCCAGGTCTTCCTGTGCCTCGGTGTCCCCTGGTGTGGACACTCCTTCAGGGGAGGCCTGGCCAGTGCAGGTCTGCATGTCCCCCACCCCCCAGGTGTCCTGGGGTCCCTCCCTCCTGAGTGGCGTCTGCAGGTGTGCCCCAGCCCCTCGGGGCTCCCTGTGGGAGACGCTGCATGTGGCCGGGTGTCTGAGCGGGTCCCCTGGGCCTGGCAGGACGGGGGTCAGGCGGGCAGGGCGCTGGCAGGTGAATGTCCTGGTGGACGTGGGTCTTGTGTGGGGAGGGGCGCCTGGGAGCCCAGCCCCTCTGTCCCTGCCTGGGTTCTGGCCTGGGCTTTGGCCCTGGCTGGCAGCTTGGCCTGGCCTGGAGGAGCACCGCGGGGACCCCCCCATTGTCTCCACTTGGGACCCTAAGAACAGAACCATTGCCTAAGGAGCCGGGTGCCGCAGGAAAGCACGGCACCAGCTAGAGTGGAGTTTCAGATAAACAGCCTCTTGGCATAACATCCTCAACACCGTCCGCGCGGCTGTAAGTGCGAGAACCCCCCAGCAGACACCGGGGACCCCGGACGAGGCCGCGTGGGGGCCTGGGCCGCGGAGGTGTGGCTGCAGCTTTGTGCCCGTTACCTGCTGGATGCGGTGGGTCGGCCTGGGAGGGGACAGGGCCTGGCTCTTCCCAGGGAGGTGACCTGGCCACGGACAGAGGCCTTCTGTGCGGGGCGGGTGGGGCCGGCCAGGGGTGGCAGGCGCAGGGCCTCGACCCGGCTGGCCTGCCGCGGTGGTGCCCGTGCGTCTCGACCGTGGCCACAGTCCTGTCGCCGTCGCCGTGTCCCTCCGTGGTTCCTTTCTTCTGTCCCAGGAAACGGACACCCGTTCTGTGGGGTAATTTGTTTTAAAAATACACTCAGAGATGCCCTGACCGGTGTGGCTGAGCGGATAGAGTGTTGGCCTGTGGACTGGGGGGTCCCGGGTTCGGTTCCGGTCGAGGGCATGTACCTTGGTTGCGGGCACATCCCCGGTGGGGAGTGTGCAGGAGGCAGCTGATGGGTGTTTCTCTCATCGATGTTTCTAACTCTCTGTCTCTCTTCCTCTCTGTAAAAAGTCAATAAAAATATTTAAAAAGAATGCACTCAGGGAAAGTGACAGGAACTCCCCCCAGGGCCGCCCGGCGCCGGGCGCTCCCCACGCGGACTGTGCCCTGTGCCCTCCCACGTCCCTGGTCCCCGTCGCTCTCACCGACGCGGCTTTCGTTTTATTTCTTTTGAACTTTGGCCCAGGGGAGGCGTTTGTGACCCGGCCTGCAGGGAGAGCTCCCGGCCACGGAGCCGGCGGGCCTTGCAGGGGAGGAGTTCAGCTCCTGGGTTAAAAAAGGAAGCTGCCGTCAGGGAGGGCCCTTGGGGTCCGGGCGCCCCTGCACCCTGCACATCTGCAGGGCCTTCCTGGGTGCCTGATGGTGGACGGGGTGGGCGCCTCAGGGCTGGGGGGGGCTGCGTCCAGTGGGGATGGCGCGGCCCCCCTGGGCTCCGGTGCTGTTGAGTCTCACAGTAGGGGTTTGGGGGGCTTGGGTGGACTCTGGCTGGGGGCAGCTGCCCATGTTGGGGTGTGGCCTGTGGGGAAGGCCAGGTGGGTGGCTTCTGGGGCTGGGTGCTGGGCTGGGCTCCTCAGATGCCCACAGGACACACCACCTGCTCTCCCCCTGCTTGCCAGCCCCCCCACCCCCACCCCCCGCCACAGTCCCCGGGTTCTGGGGCCAACGGGGCCTCGGTCCTCACGGGATGGCGCTGCGTCCGGCCCCCTGTGGGGCCCCTCCTGCCTCGGTGGGTGAGCCTTGGGAGGTGCCGCTCCCCTGTCAGACCCGCTCCACCCCCACCACCGGCCTGGGCCCCGTTGGGAGCCGCACGCACACGCGCCTTCGGAACCCGGCTCCGTGGGAGTGCCCGCTCGGCTTCCACCTGCCCCGCGAGGGGGTCCCTCCTTCCCCGGTCGGCGTCCGTGGGGCGTGGACGTGTGGGTGCCGGCCGCGCTCCGGCTGGCGTGGCAGTGCACGGCCTCGTGGCTCGCAGACGAGGGGACGTGTCACGCCTGGAGGCTGAGCTTCCGGGCTGGGCTCCTGTCCGGTGGGGATCCGTCCCTGGTCGGGGAGCGCGTTTTTGTGTCTCTATTTTAATTGACTTCCGAGAGGGAGGGAGAGGGAGAGAGAAACAGCCGTGATGAGAGGATCTCTGGTCGGCGGCCTCCTGCACGCCCCCCACTGGGGGTGATGCCCACAACCCGGCCTGTGCCCTGCCTGGGAATCAAACCCTGGCCTCCTGGTCCGTAGGCCGATGCTCAGCCACTGAGCCAGGCGGCCGGGCCAGGAACCGTGAGAGGGGAGCGCTGTGCCGGGAGGGACTGGTGATCCCGGTGGGCGCCACCCCCTGGCCTGACACCCCCACCCAGGCCCAGCAGCCGGTGCAGCTCCGGGTGATGCGAGGAAAGCCGTGCTCCATCCTCGCATGGACGCGGGATCTCGCTTTTGTGCCGAGGGGTGGTTTGTCTGAGGTTCGTGTCCAGCCTGGCCTCGGGCGGGGGTGGGGGGGGCGCCCTGTCCCGTCTGGACCTGGTCAGCTTCTGTCTGTGCTGCGTTCTGCCAGGTGTGCGGGCGTCACCACCGGCCACTTCCATCGCCTGGGGATGAGTGGTGTTGGGTGTCTTCACCTGTGTTGTTATTTTTCGTTATATTTTAAATCCTCACGGAGGATATGCTGCTTTTTGGAGAGAGAGGGGAGAGGAGCATCGATGTGGTAGAGGAATGTTGCTTGGTTGTCTCTCGTCCATGCCCCCACCAGGGCTGAACCCACAGCTCAGGCCTGTGCCCTGAGCAGGAATCCCGCCTGCAGCTGCGGGGCCAACAGGCTGGGCCGCCAGCCGGGGCTCGTGTGTTTTTGTTGTTTTTGGTTTTTTTTCTTCAAATTCTTTTTCTTGTTTTCAGAGAGAGACGGAAACATCAATGATAAGAGAGAACCATTGATCAGCTGCCTCCTGCACGCCCCACACTCGGGATCGAGCCCCCAACTGGGCCTGTGCCCTGATTGGGAATTGAACTGTGACCCCCTAGTTCATAGGTCGATGCTCAGCCACTGAGCGACGCCGGCCGGCAGGGCTGATGTGCTTTCATTTGCCGGCCATGTGTTCTTTTTTTTTTTTTTTTTTTTTTAAATATACATAATTGATTTTTTAGAGAGGAAGGGAGAGGGATAGAGAGAAACATCGATGAGAGAGAAACATCGATCAGCCGCCTCCTGCACACTCCCTACTGGGGATGTGCCCGCAACCAAGGTGCATGCCCTTGACCAGAATCGAACCCGGGACCCTTCAGTCCGCAGGCCGACGCTCTATCCACCGAGCCACACCAGTCAGGGCTGGCCATGTGTCCTTGGTCAGGCATCCGCACAAATCTCTGGCCTGTTTTTTTAAATCGGGTAATTTTCTTTCGTTCTTTCCTTCTTTCCTCCCTTCCTTTTCACAGTTCGCAGTTGATGTTATTTTGTATTACTTCCAGTGTACAGCATAGTGGTTATCTATACATCTCTCTATATGTAAAGGCCTAATATGCAAATTGTCCCCACGGTTGTTCGAACGGGAGTTTGATCACTCACTGTGATGTGTGCTGACCACCAGGGGTTGGCGTGGAATGAAGGAAGGCCCCGGCCGGCAGCTGGAGAAGGAAGACCTTGGCTGGCAGCCGGAAGGCCCTGATTGGCCCGGATCGCCAGCCAGGCCTAGGGACCCAACCTGTGCATGCATTTCATGCACCGGGCCTCTAGTCTATCCATATAAAAGGCTGACATGCTGAGTGTCCCGCCTACCATCCGTCCGGTCGCTGCAACGCGCACTGACCGCGAGGGCGCAGATGCCCAGCACGGGAGCTGCCGAGCCGCAGTGCCTTGGCAGCAGCGGATCTCGGCTGACGCACCCCGAAACCAGAGAGGAGGGAGCCGCTTCCTCGCGGGGCCCTGGGTGACGTTGCTGCTGCGGTGCTGTCGGGCCCCGAATGTGGTTTACCGCATGCACACTAGAGTGTGCGTGGCACACCCTGTACGACAGCAGGCAGCAGTGTTGCAGAGTGCCCTCTCGCACCCTGGGACCCCTCGGGGGATGTCGGGGAGCTGGTTTCAGCCCGATCCCCCTGTGGAGGGACCCCGCTCACTCCATAGACGCAGGGAAGGGACCGGGAGGCCGGCTCCAGGGCGTGTGCCGCCTGTCTTGTCCAGTCCCGGCCCGCTGGCCCCCTTCTAACTAATTTCCTGTCAATGTGCACAAGCCCGTGTACCAGGTCCCTAGTACAGTTTATAAAGTGCCCCTTCCCCCCCCGGCATTTCCAGTGCCCACCTGGCATGCACGCGGTTATCACAGTGTCACTGCCTGTGTCCCCTGGGCCGGGCTTCACACCTCTGGGACTCTCCTGTCACCCCCCATCTGTACCTCACAACCCCTTTTCCACCCAGTCCCATCCGTCTGCTGTTTATGACTCCGTTTTGTTTGTTAATTTTGCTCATCAGATTCCACCTGTTAAGATCACACAGTGTTTTTCTTTCTCTGATTTGTTTTAATTGGGCATAATACCCACTAGGGCAGTGGTCCCCAACCTTTTTGTGGCCCCGCCTCACCTAAGGGGTGAATGGCCCCATAGAAAGCACTTTGCCCCCCTCTGGGGCATGTGCCCCCTGCTGGGAGCCCCTGGGCGAGGTCCGTTCACATAGAAAATGATAAGATTTCATTAAAAAAAAATAAATAAAATACCTTTTTAGTGATTTTTTAGGGGCGGGGGAGGGAGAGGGTTAGAGAAATAGAAACATGGAGGAGAGAGAAACATCACTGATGGGCTGCCTCCCGCACGCCCCACACCGGGGATCAGCCCGCAGCCTGGGCCTGTGCCCTCGGGGCTCCTGGGCCGATGCTCCACCCCTGGGCCACAGGTCGGCCGGCGCACCTTGCTTAGGGCTGAGCCGCGTGCGTGGTGGGTGTGTACACGTCCCCCTTGTCCACTGGTGTGTGGACGGCCCGAGGGCGGCTTCCCGGTCCTGCTGCTGTGATAGCTGCGGTGAACACAGGCGCACAGTCCTTCCAGTTAGTGTTTGGGTTTCTCTGCAAAAGCTCCCCGAGGTGGAATTGCTGGGTCAGGAACCAGCTCCATGGCCGCACCATCCGCATCTGGCAGCAGTGCGTGGGGTCCCCCCTCTCCCCTGTCTCCCCGGCGGTGCGCGGGATCCCCCTCGCCCCGCGTGTCCCCAGCGCTGCTTGTGTTCTGCGGTTGATGTGAGGCTCCTCGTGCGCGTGGTCAGGTCCTGCTCCGCCCGCTCACACTTGGGTTTCCGCGGCCACAGAAGGTGCCTGCGGCCTGAGGGTCACAAATCCCGTCCTGTTTTCTTGGAGAATTTTTATGGTTTGCGGTTTTGCCTTTTTTTCTTTTTTTAAGGAATGCAGATTTTAAGAAAATACCTATTTTTTTATTGATTTCAAAGAGGAAGAGGGGAACGTTGATGATGAGAGAGACTCATCCATCCACTGGCTGCCTCCTGCCCGCCCCCTCCTGGGGCTGCAGCCAGAAGCCCCGCGTGTGCCCTAAGGGACATCAGCCATGACCTCCTGGTTCGTAGACCGTCGCTCTGAAGTTAATAAAAGAAAAATTATTATTTTTTTAAAGAAGCAGGGCCCGGCCGGCCTGGCTCAGGGGTTGAGCAGCGACCCACGAACCAGGAGGTCACGGTTGGACTCCCGTCAAGGCACCCGCCCGGGTTGCGGGCTCCGTCCCCGGTGGGGCGAGCAGGAGGCAGCCGTCCCGGATTCCCTCGCGGCGATGATGTCTCTCTCTCCCTTCCCCTCTGACATCAGTGAAAACATATTTTTTTAAAAGCGCTGGGCTGCTGTGTGAGGCGGCCGCGCACCGGTGCCGGGACCCCCCGCACGTGGGCGCTGCCAGCCTTGGTCCCGGGGGCTCTCGGGGAGGGGGAGGCCGGGAAGGGGGGCGGCGGCACCTTCTCCCTAACTGACGCAGTGTCCGGGGCCGCCTGCACGGACCGAGCCGGGGCCCGCGGGGTGCACCTGCCCGGCCTGGGAGCCCCAGGAGGCGGCACCGGGTCGGGTGGTGTGAAGAGGCCCCGCCCGGGCGTCCACCTCCGCGGCCTCCGGGTGTCCGGCCTTCACGCTCCGCCCGCCGCACCACCTACCTGTCCGGTGCGCGGCTCCGCGGGATCCTGGGCCTTTGTTGTCACGGCCCCGCGTGCGTTCACGGCGCGTCCACGCGCGCGCACACAGACGCATACATGTGCGCACATGCACACGCGTGCGCACAGGCGCGCGCGCACACAGGCACATGTACATGCAGGCGCACACATGTGCACACAGACGCATACGCCCGCAGGTCCTGTGTCTCGAGGGGTTGGGGGGGCTCTGTCGCGGGGACGAGGGCGATGATGCCTGCGGAGCGGAGGGCAGGGCAGGCGGGGACCTGCCCGACCCCGAGCACGTGGCTCAGCCGCTTCTCCGCCATCGGCTCTGGGACTTGCACCGGGAGCGGAGCCCGGCGGGGGCCTTGGGGCTCGGGACCTGCGGGACTCATCCGGGGCCACGCAGCGCGCACTGGCCCCCCGCGGTGAGGTCCCGGTGACAGGCGCCCCCACGGGAAGGGCCGCGGATTCGGTTCCGTCAAAGGCAGGAGCTTGGGTTGCAGGTTCGATCCCTGGCCCAGCTTGGGCGTGTGTGGGAGGCAACCAGTTGGGGTGTCTCTCAGACACGCTGTTTCCCTCCCTCCTCCCCACTCTACAAATCAGTGGGAGCGGCCAGTGTGGCTCAGTGGCTGAGCTCCACCCAGGAACCAAGAGGTCACTGTTGGATTCCTGGTCAGCGCACAGGCCCAGGTTGTGGGCTCCATCCCCAGTGGGGGGCGCGTGGGAGGCAGCCGATCATTGTTCCTCTGTCATCATTGATGTCCTCCCCCTCACAAAATCAACAAAACCTATTTTGTTTTTTATTATTTTTAGTCCTCACCCAAGGGTATTTTCCCATCGATCCTTTAGAGAGAGTAGAAGAGAGGGAAAGACAGAGAAACACATCCTGCACCAGCCCTGACCAGGGCCTGGGCGGAGCCTGCAGCCGAGGTCCATGGTCTTGACCGGAATCGAACCCGGGACCCTTCAGTCCACAGGCCGATGCTCTGTTCACTGAGCCACACCAGCCAGGGTGTTTTTCTTTTTCTTTTCTTTTTTTTTTTTTTAATATATTTTATTGATTGTTTACAGAGAGGAATGGAGAGGGATAGAGAGTTAGAAACATCGATGAGAGAGAAGCATCGATCAGCAGCCTCCTGCACACTCCCCACTGGGGATGTGCCTGCAACCAAGGTACATGCCCTTGACCGGAATCGAACCTGGGACCCTTGAGTCCGCAGGCCAACGCTTTATCCACTGAGCCAAACCAGTCAGGGCTTTCTTTTCTTTTTAAAACTATATTTTTATTGACCTCAGAGAGGAAGGGAGAGGGAAGGAGAAACAGAAACACCCATGATGAGAGAGAATCATGGGTCGGCTGCATCCTGCACACCCTCCACCAGGGACCGAACCTGCAACCCCGGCACGTGCCCTCGACCAGACTCGAACCCAGGACCCTTCAGTCCATAGGCCGACGCTCTACCCACCTAGACACACCAGCCAGGGCAATAAAAACATGTTTTAAAAAAATCAATGGGAAAAATAGCCTCCAGTGAGGATTAATAAAGTAAAAAATAAGAATAGTTTATCGTGGGCAGGAGAGGGTGGAAGGGGGGGGATGGGAGGCATCTGTAAACCCTCAACAATAAAATTAATGTAAATAAGAGTCATTCGCAGAGCCTTTTGTCTGAATAAAATCCTGCTTGGCACACACACTGAGAAAGCTTGACTTTTAGGAAGCGGAAGGGAGAGAAACACCGATCCAGAGCTGCCTCTCGCTCGCCCCTCTCACTGGAATCGCACAGCCAGCTGAGCCCCGGCGCCAGGGCGGACTCTGGGTCTTTATTTTATTTTTTAATATGTTTTATTGATTTTTCACAGAGAGGAAGGGAGAGGGATAGAGTCAGAAACATCGATGAGAGAGAAACATCGATCAGCTGCCTCCTGCACACCCCCTACTGGGGGTGTGCCCGCAACCAAGGTACATGCCCTTGACCGGAGCCGAACCCGGGACCCTTCAGTCCGAAGGCCGACACTCTATCCACTGAGCCACACCGGCCAGGGCCGGACTCTGGGTCTTTAACGATCTGTGGGCCTTCGTGAAGTTGATGGGGGTGTTTCGTGTTCCTGGAGCAGCTGTGGACGGCACTGCAGACATGTGCCGTCTCCTATGAGCCCGTGGACTGCACACGCGTGAAGCTCCCGTGTGGAGTCCGGGTGGCTGAGCGGGCGGAGGCAGCCTGTGGACCTGGAGCCCGTGTTCCCGCTGAGTGCCTGTGGGTGTTTCCCAGTGCCCCTCTCCGTGGTCTAGTGTCCTGGGACCCCGTTTGCTTAGGAGTTTTTACCCGGAGCCCTGGCCAGGGTGGCCCAGGGGAGAGCACTGGCCCGGAGCCGAAGGTCACGGTCTGGTTCCCGATCGAGGGGACGCACCTGGGTTGCAGGTCGATCCCAGGCTCCGGTCGGGGCGGGTGTAGAGGCAACCAGTGGCTGTGTGCCTCTCCCTCTTACGTCGATGTTTCTCTCTCCTCCCCCTCCTCCCTCCCATCTCTAAAAACCATGGAAGGATCAACCGAAGAACACACACGTTCGTTTTTGTTGTTAACCCACCCTGAGGATGTGTTCCCGTTATTTTTTGCGGGGGAGAGTAGAAGGTACGGGGAGAGACTTCGGAGTGAGAGTTGCCAACCGAGGTGCATGCCCAGCATTGAACCCAGGGCCCTCCCCCCGGTCCACAGGCCGATGCTCTATTGAGCTAGAGGCCTGGCGCACGGATTCCTGCACTGGTGGGGTCCCTTGGCCTGGCCTGTGTGTGGCGGGGGGATTGGGCCAAAACCGGCTCTCGGACATCTGGGGGGGCGGAGTCCCAGATTGCAAGAGGGCGCAGGCCAGGCGGAGGGACCATGGGAGGGCTCCAGGGCGTGTCCAGCCCGTCTCAGTCCCAATTGGCCCAGCAGCAAGCTAACCTGCTGGTCGGAGTGTCTGCCCCCTGGTGGTCAGTGCATGTCATAGCTACTGGCCGAAAGGTCGGGCACTTAGCATGTTAGACTTCCTATACAGGATTATTGAACGGGATGTGGGTGGGCGTGTCTTGCCTCCAGCCACTGCTAGGCTGGCTTCTGTGCTCTGTGGACAGGTTCTCCGTGTTGGAGCAGCCTGGTCCCCGCCCCCCCACCCCGAACCCCGCATGGCTCTGCAGCTGTGTGAGAGGTTGGGTGCCTGGGAGCTGCCCTCCGGCAAGGGCTTTGGCGGGCGACCTGCCGGGGACTGTCCCCTCTGCTTTCCCGAGTGCTGAGCTGGGGTTGGTGGGACCCGCCCTCCATGCCTCTGGGGGGTGCGCCCTCGGTGGCATTGGGAGGTTTGGGCGCGTGCAGGTCCCTGTCCTCCTACGGGAGCCAGGCCGGGCGTCTTTGAAGCGATGGCCGTTTCGTTCGAGCTGTCGGATTTGTTGGCACGAAGCCCCTTCTCCTGCCCCTGCCGCCTGCGGAGGGCGCGGGGCCTGCGGGGTCTGCAAGCCGCGTCCGTCGCGGGTCAATCCCTGCGTGTGGGGAACGCAGGCGTGTTCCGTGTGGGGCGTGTGGATCGGTATTTTGGGGTTACCCGGCGCTCTAGCTCCTTAGAGTGAAAGCTTTGGTGTCGATCCGGTGGAGGCCTTTGATGAAGCCGCTTGACTGAGATCTGAGCTGCACAGCATGCAAGTCCACCTGGGCGGCCTGGTGCCTCCGGCGCGCAGCTGCCTGGGGTCCCAGGTCAGAGAGTCGCTGTCGCCGGAGACAGCCGCCCGCCCACCTGGCTGCGTCCTCAGGGCAGCACCGCCGGCCCAGGAGCCCCGTCCTCGGTGGGCCCGGCAGGTGGGCCCGAGGTGTGTCCCCGCAGGTTCATGGTCTCGGCCGGGGCCCCTCCACGGCGCCCAGCAGCCCCTCGGGGACATCGTGTGGGCAGGGCTGGGTGGTTCCTTTGTCGTGAGTTTGCTGAGTGGGGCCCGGTGCTGGCACTTGGCCGGATCCCGGCTTCACCCAGGTTCCAGCGAAGGGGAGCCTCTCACTCGGCCGTTGGCTGTGTGAGCTGCGCGGGCGGGACCCCGGGCCTTCCTGACGGCGAGGGGCGACCTCCTGGTTCCCTGGGGCCTTCACCTCCGCCTCTCCCTCCTGTGTGGGGCCGCCGATCTGGGGGCGTGGGGGCTGTGGCGTGGGGAGGGGTGGAGAGGGGAGGGGTGGGGGCCGTGCTGTGGGCGGGGTCTGTGGCGGTGACGCTCTCTCTGCTTGCAGACTACGTCTACTTCGAGAACTCCTCCAGCAACCCCTACCTGATTCGGAGGATCGAGGAGCTCAACAAGGTAGCGTGTGCGCATGTATGTTGTGTGTGCTGTGTGAGTACACTTGTGCACATGCGTGTGTGGGAATGAGTGTGTGCGTGGCCCATCCCTGCCGGCAGAGGGGTGCACTTTTCCTGGGGCGACTCTCACAGAAGCCGCCCCCCCCCCCCCCCCCCCCCCGCTCCGAGCCATGTTGGTGGGGACTGTCGGGCGGTGGCCTGGTCTGTCCGCTCAGAAGTTCTGGGGTCTCCGTCCCCCCAAACCGCGTCCCGAGGGCACAGGCGCCCGCCCGTCTGGGACAGGCAGAGATGCCCGGGTCCTGATGTGACGGTCCCGCAGGATGGGGACATGCGGGCGCTGTACACAGGGGTCCCCGCAGTGAGGGGGCCGGGGCAGGGCTGGAGCTCCTCCGGGGCTGGAGCTCTTGGAGGAGGAAACCGTGGCGCCTGCCGAGTGGGGCCTCCCGCCCGCGTGGCTGGCCAGCAGGGCCCCCCCATGCTAGGCTCTTGTGAACTTTCAAAGAACCGTCCTGTGTTCTCCTCCGAACTCGGGTTGGACACGGGTTGCGTTTACATTGTTGTCCTGAGAGAATCGCATCTTTACAAACGAGAGGAGCGGCTGTTTCCATGAGGAAAGGAAGGGGCTGTGCATGAGCGCCGGGAGATCGGGTTGGGGCGCGGCCAGGCCCTGGGGACGGGGAGGGGCCGCCGCCCAGGCGAGAGCAGCTCACAGACCCTCCAACGCCAGGAGAGGCCCTGAGAGAGGGCCCTGGGGGAGGCCCGGGGAGGAGAGGGGAGGAGGCCCCGGGAGGAGAGGGGAGGGGAGGGGCCCTGGGCGAGCAGGTGGCCCTGCCACCAGCATCCGCAGCAGGAGACGTCCTGGAAGCAGAAGCCAAACTGCAGGAAACTTAGGCTAGAAGATGGGGCGTGAGGGTCTCAGAAAAGTACAAGCGAAGAGCAAAACAGAAGAGACAGGCAGCAAACCCCATGGGGCCTGGGGACCCCACTCAGCTGCTCCCCGTCTCCCTGGGCAGCACGGGGCGGCCTCCGGCCCGGCCCTGAGGAGCGCTGCCACCCGCGCTGGCCCCTGGGGCTCAGGACACAGGTGAGGGGCCCCCCGAATCTCGCTCTCCGGGCGCCTGTGGGAGCCCAGCTGCAGGAGGGCCGAGCAGATGGAGGGTCCGATTGGAGCCGAAAGGGCCGAGCTGTGGGGACCTGCAGAGCGCGGGGAGGAGCCCGGGAGCAGCTGCCATGTCTGGCCTCCTCGCCCGAGCCGGACAGGCTGGCTGTCCCAGCAGAGGGCAGGCGGGCCCTGCAGGTGCCGGGTGCAGCTGGGGACGGGGGCACGGGCACGTGGACCCGAGGGCGGCTCTGTGCGTCCCAGACCTTGGCGGCGACAGGTGCTGGCAAAGCAGCCGGGCCGGCCTGTGGCGCAGAGGACGGGCAGTTACACAGGCCCCTCGCGAGGGTTTGCTCAGTGGGAAGCGCTGTCGCGGGAGACCCAGCAGGGGCTGGGGATGTGGAGGGAGGCCTGTCTGTCGGAAAAGCTCTGTCTCCTGTGAGGTCACCTGCCCCGCGACCTGCCTCCGTCTTCCCTGTGCTGAGTGTCCACAGCAGCTCTGCCCGGCGCCTGGGGAGGAGCTGGGTGTTCAGCTGCCAGCGGCCACCCCTCCCTCACCAGCCAGGGGCCACCCCTCCCTCACCAGCCAGGGGCCATCCCTCCCTCACCAGCCAGGGGCCACCCCTCCCTCACCAGCCAGGGGCCACCCCTCCCTCACCAGCCAGCGGCCACCCCTCCCTCACCAGCCAGGGGCCACCCCTCCCTCACCAGCGCCTCGGAGCTGCCAGGGCGGGTGGTTCCACAGCCAAAAGGCAGAGCAGCTTTGGCCGATCTCTGGTCATGGCTGACCTCTCTGGTGGCCCCAAGCAAGGCCTGAGGGAGGGACTCAGAAGCCAGGTCCCCTGGACGGGGAGGGGGAGGGGAAGGGGGCAGGAGGGGGCAGACCTGGGGCTTCCGAGAGCCCCTCACGCTGACCCCTCGCTGTTGCAGACGGCCAACGGGAACGTGGAGGCCAAGGTGGTGTGCTTCTACCGCAGGCGGGACATCTCCAGCTCGCTCATCGCGCTGGCCGACAAGCACGCCAGTGAGTCGCCCCGCCCCTCCCGGGGCGGCCCCTCCCCGGGCAGCTGTGGCCTGGGGTGCTGAGCGGCTGTCACCCCGAGTCCCCTCAGTGCTAGTGCTGTGGCCCAGGCGGCATCATGGTCTCTGTGCCCTTCCCCGCCCCCTCCAGAGAGTGGGTCCTGGTCTGTGCTTGTCCCCCAGGAGGGGGAGTGTCACCGCCTGCCATGTGCAGGAGGGGCGGGTCCTGGGTGCAGGGGGAGTGGGCCCTGGGTGCAGGGAGTGGGCCCTGGGTGCAGAGGGGGTGGGCCCTGGGTGCAGGGAGTGGGCCCTGGGTGCAGGGGGGTGGGGCCCTGGGTGCAGGGGGGTGGGGCCCTGGGTGCAGGGGGGTGGGCCCTGGTGCACACTCACACCCATCTGACTGCAGGGACTTACCCAGCTCAGTGCCCAGCCATGGCCTCAGACAGTGGGCTGGGCACCTGCTTCCTTCAGAGGCTGCCCCGTGGCCTCCACCTGTCTCGGGCCCAGACGTGCTGCCGGGCAGGTTTCCTGGGGCCACCATCTCCTGGGGACCCGGACATGACCGTCCCTGGTCCCCGACACGGGGCGGGGCCCCCTGGCCGTGCGGCCTGCACATGTGTTGCGAGTCCATCGCATCCCTGGGCTGCACACGGTTATGGCCGGACCCTGCCCGCAGCCTGGGTGGCGGGTTTGTACCACCTTCCGTTGCCTCTGGCCATCCAGGGAGGGGCAGGGCGGTGCGGAGGCCTGAGTGTGGGCACTGCCTGGAGCAGACGCCTCCCCAGCCCCTGCCCCCCCACGGAGGAGGCTCTGGGATTCCCTGCGGCCACCACTGGGGGGCAGCAGAGGCCAGGGCTGGTGGTGATTCCTGGCTGAAGAGCAGGAGACCCCGGTGAAAGCCAGAATCACCGCCGGCCCTGGGCAGGGGCAACAGCTGAGAACTCCGCGCCACACCCCTCCCTCGGGGCCTGCCCAGAGCAGGGGGGCCGGGTTCCGCGTGCCCCCACATCGAGCCCTCGGGCACCCCGCCCACAGCTGTGTGCCGGGTGCCACGCGGAGGCCTCCCTGTGCCCGCAGCCCGTGGGCAGCGCTAACCCTGACCCACCTGTCTGTCCTCCAGCCCTGTCTGTCTGCTACAAGTCCGGGTCCGGGGCTGATGGCGAGGAAGGTAGGGCCCTTGGCTGGGGCTGGGCTGGGCTGGGGGCTGCGGCCCTGCTGGTGTGGGTCCAGATGTGGGACCCGCTGACGCCCGGCCTGCAGGGGAGATGGAGGAGGAGATGGAGAACCCCGAGATGGTGGACCTGCCCGAGAAGCTCAGGCACCAGCTGCGGCACCGGGAGCTGTTCCTCTCGCGGCAGCTGGAGTCCCTGCCGGCCACCCACATCAGGTAGCTGTGGGGGAGGAGGGCACCCACATCAGGTAGCTGTGGGGGAGGAGGGCACCCACATCAGGTAGCTGTGGGGGAGGAGGGCACCCACATCAGGTAGCTGTGGGGGAGGAGGCCACCCACATCAGGTAGCTGTGGGGGAGGAGGGCACCCACATCAGGTAGCTGTGGGGGAGGAGGCCACCCACATCAGGTAGCTGTGGGGGAGGAGGCCACCCACATCAGGTAGCTGTGGGGGAGGAGGGCACCCACATCAGGTATGGGGGGGAGGTGCGGTAGGAGGGGCGTGGCGGGGGGCCACGGAGGCAGTGTGGGCGGGCAGCCCTCCCCTGACACCCGTCTCCGCAGGGGCAAGTGCAGCGTCACGCTGCTCAACGAGACCGAGTCACTCAAGTCCTACCTGGAGCGGGAGGTGAGGGGCGCCTGTGGGGGGAGGGGGAGGGGGCTGCTCCTAGGGCTGGGGCCCAGCGCCCCCCCACCCGCACCACCACCCTGAGGCTTGGGGTGGGCAGGGCCGGGCCTGTGTCTGTCCCGAGACCCGTGCTGGCCCTGTGGCCACCGTGAGCCACTGCCAAAGGAGCAGCGTGACCAGAGCCCTTTGGGCCGGCGACGAGAGAGCCTCCAAGTTTATAAGCGCAGACGCGTCGGCGCAGCTGTGGGCCGGGGCACGAGGCTGCCCTCCTCCCCCCGCAGGGGCACAGCCACGGCTCCGGGCAGCGCACCCCCGGGCGTGTCCCTGTGAGAGCGGCCCTGGCAGAGCGGGTGCTGCAGCCCTGGATCACGGCAGGGCGCCCCCCACAGAGCCGGCCGCGGGGCTCCCTGGGATGGGGGGGGGAGACAGCGGTCCTGGGAGGCAGCCACAGAGGCCACGTCGGGCCCGAGGGTGGCAGTCAGGAGCTTGGGGAGCCACCAGCAGGGACAGCGCGAGCCGAGCCCCGAGGAGCAGCCGTGGGTGGGGGCGCCGACTGGTTCAGAAAGACCCCTTCGCAGCCACAGGCAGAGGCGGGAGACCTGCGCGAGCAAAACGCACTGCGCACGGCCTCTGCCGCATGCGGTGCGGTGCGGTGCCGTGTTGTGTGTGCGTGTGCTGTGTTGTGCGTGTGCCGTGCTGTGTGTTGTGTGTGTGCGGTGCCGTGTTGTGTGTGTGCGGTGCCGTGTTGTGTGTGTGTGTGCTGTGTTGTGCGTGTGCCGTGCTGTGTGTACGTGTATTGTGTGTGTCGTGTTGTGTGTGTGCCGTGCTGTGTGTACGTGTGTTGTGTGTCGTGTTGTGTGTGCGTGAGCTGGGGGCCAGGCCCGCGTGGAGGCAACTGGAATCCGGGAAGCGCTTGTTCTTCCAGCGGAGAAGACGGGCCCTAAGCCCTGTGACTGGCAGCCTTCCCTGCTCGCAGCCGGGTCCCCCAGGCGAGGGTCACTCTCACATGGCCCCTCTCGGCCTGGGCGGGGGTCCTGGGGGGCGGGGCCCTGGGGGACGGGGGTCCTAGCGGGTAGGGGTCCTGGGGGACAGGTGTCCTGGCGGGTAGGGGTCCTGGGGGGCAGGGGTCTTGGGGAAGGTGTCCTGGCG
>PVJC01040750.1:0-15679 GCA_004026665.1 Murina feae | reverse complement strand
GGGTAAAGATAAAGGAAAGAAGAAATGTGGAAAGGGAAGGAGGGTAGTAGAAAAATGGGAAGAATGATGATGGAACAGAAGTAGGAAATAAGGAGGAAAGAAAAGTTTATAAATGATGAGTCAGTAGGAAAAGTGTTACATAAAGGAGAAAAATTGTGTGAGAGGAAGAAGCCAGCAAGGAAGTCAAATACAATTGTGTGTGAAGGGGATAAGATTAAAAAAGAAAGTTAATAAGGGTGACCAGGCCAGCAGGGGAGGGCAGTTAGGGGGATCAGGCAGGCAGGCAGGCAGAGTGGTTAGAGCAGGCAGGCAGGTTAGCGGTTAAGAACCAGAGGTCCTGGATTGTGAGAGACCCCAAGAACTCTATATTGGAGAGGGTACAGGTCGGGCTGAGGGACCGCCCCCCCCCACCCCGCCCTCCGTGCAAAAATTTCGTGCACTGGGCCCCTAGTATTTTATATTTCTAAGCCCAAACTTTAGCACTTCAATACTTGAAGTTTAGAATAAAATGCCAACTTCTTTTGACTTAAGTAGTAAATCATATAAGCCCATGGATGCCTACACTTATAAACTGACCATGTAGAATATAGTTCAATGGTTCTTGTTCAATGTAGAATACCACATAGTTCAATGGTTCTCAGTAGAACCATTGAGAAGTAAAATTGGGTGAGCCAGCCAGTGTGAGCAGTATAAAAAAGTCAGTGAAGTTTAGATTTTCCAGAACACTGGGGCCACGCTATTACCTGTAAGTCTCTGAGCAAAAGGAAAGGAAGGTGGAGAAGCTTGTCGCCTCAAAGGTTTATCTTTCCCACCTCCACCTGGAAATATGTCTGTATGTGATATGTCCCTTTGCCTTCTTACTCACTCTTCTTTCTTACTTGTAATTAAATTTTTCTAGCCATTACCAAACACACACACACACACACACACACACGCACGCACACACCTCTAAAACAAGTTATCCTATTTCAGATCAGACTGTTCCCACTGGGAAAAGCTGGAACAGAAAAGTCCCTTTTTTTCTGGCACCCTTAGAAATATCATAGCTGTCATCTGATTCTTTCTAGAAAACTAAGCAAGTCTCTCAAATGGATTCCCTTCTTTCAGGGGTAACAAAATCAAAAGGCCTCTAAACAGATGGGATCCTGCACATTATAGAGAATCTTGTTTTGGATGAGCTGGAATTTTGTTACATTTGATTGGGAAATTATGTGCAATCGCATGACATAGGGAGATCCATACTGACCAAGCAGTTTGGTGAGCATAAGCTCCAGTCCAGAGCTGCCACAGGCAAAAAAGTCTAGACAATGTCCAGACCTGGAGTACTGTAGTTACCATGAAGTGATGCTCCGTGGTAGCATCTCAGGCAATGTTTCCAGGAGAGTGTTCTTAGCTATAGCTAGCATCACAGAGGAGCTGACTGTGTCAGGAGGATTGCTTTTGCTTTCTTTCGGTTCATTTTATTTATTTATTCAGAAGCAAAATCTGGACTCAGAAACCACTTGCTATGTTGCTAGTTAGTGTGCCCCATAGCTCTCATAGGTGGCTGTGTGCATGTGTGTGTGTGTGTGTGTGTGTGAAGTGCTAAGATACAAATCTTCAATTCTGCTACCCCACAGAGATTTTTATATCAAGAGAAGCCTGGACTGCTCTTTGGATCTTGCCTGTAAGCCAATGGCAACAAGATCTGATACTAACAATGCCTTGTGTACAAGTCATGGAATCACAGAGGCTCAGAGTTGACCTGAACCTTCAAATTCACCTATTTCTTTCACCGATATCGTATTTGAACCATGACAGCCTCTTTGCCAAGCCCCCATCTTTTCTGTATTGTGACACTGGAAGACTTGGCAGCTAACAATTTGCAAATCTAGCTCTTTGTCATTTTATTAATGTATCATAAACTTGATTCTACTGATGAGGAAGGATGGAGCAATGAAGTGTTCAGCTGCTGAAGGGCTTGAAGCTGAGAGGTAGGAGAGCTAGAAGGCAGCAATCTGGATCTCCAACTAGGATTTCGTTCACATGGTCTTACACTCCTATGAAGGTAACTCATCTGATGCAAGATTAAAAACTGGTGTAAATAGCAATTAATATATTTTATTCTTGTGCCCAATTTAATTCAGCCTATCTGGACACAGTAGTTGTTTAGTGTGGTGTTCAGAACATTCATTTAAGCCAAATCCAAAATGTATTTGTTTTTATGAATACAGTGTTTATAATTTATAAACACCCATATTTTTATAAATGTGTTGAGGTCTTTCTAGTACAATATGTACATGGTTGTATATTTCACCAGTGCTGTATATTAAAGTAATGTTAAATGTTATTTTTTTTTTTTTGGCATAGCACACATTATTTTATCAGTCCGAGCATTTCAGCAAGAAAGAGATAAAATTAGGCTTTGGCTAAATAAGAATTTTAGCAAAAAAAAGATTGGTCTATATAATTCTTTTTAAAAAATATTAATTCTTCTCTACTATATAGAGGATAAAGCTTTGACTTTTTAGCACAGTAAAGAAGGGCATTAAATTTTAACCTAGCAACAGTCCCATGAAAGGGATAAACCTTCTTTTTTTCTAAGTAGCTAGTTCTCAGGAAATTTTTATTTCATATATCATCTTATACCACTCACTTTGTGTGCCCTGTATCCCAAACTCACCATTTCTAGAAATTATATTAATGATGTATTTATTTTTAAGACATTATACCTTTGCAAGCACCAGCCTTTGCTTGACATTGCCCTGCCCTCCCACTTGTTTTTTACTGGACAATTATTCAATCATAAAGACCTAGCTCAGACATCAGTGCCATAACACTTAGTAAAATACATTTAAACTAATGCTTATGTTTACCTGTCACTCCTGTTACACTGAGTTCCTCATGGGATAGGAATTATATTTGGCACATAGTAGGTGCTGGAGGAATAAGGAAAGAAATAATATTTCTGTTGGATGCTGTGGGGGGAACTCAAGAAAATTTTGCAAGCAGGTAAGATTTTTTAAGTGCTTATAATATATTATTTATACAACAACTTTCTTCAAGGAGCTTAATGTTCTAAAGTCTGTAGCCTTATTTCAACCTTCCAGATTTATCACTTGACTTTTCAAAATACGATAAATAGTGCTCCATCTGTTATTCCTGTGAACAGGAAAGACTTCTGTCCTTCACGTGGCCTGTGGGGTACTCCGTATGAATCATTGTCTGGATCCATTAAATGAAATTTACATAATGGGGTCAAGAACTACATCCTGGGAATGGGGAAAGAGATCAGGAGTCCTTTCTGGAAAAGATAGTGAAACAAGCCCAGAAAAGGAAGACCCCTTCTGAAAATGACACTAAATTAATGGCAGACCTGAACCTAGAAGCCAAAAGACCCAACAGTTGAAATATTCTCTCTCTCTTAGGAGTCAGACTATTACTATTCATAGTGCGGTGGGGACTGTTTTGTGTCTTCCTGTTCTCTCTCAAGTCCAGGTGTGGTGTAGGGTTTTCCATTTAGGTCTTTCTGTTTTTTTCCCCCCCACGGCTCACGAAAGCTGATTAACTCTTTTTAAAAAAATACATTTTATTGACTTTTTACAGAGAGTAAGGGAAGAGATAGAGAGTTAGAAACATCGATGAGAGAGAAATATTGATCAGTTTCCTCCTGCACACCCCCTACTGGGTATGTGCCTGCAACCAAGGTACATGGCTTTAGTCGGAATTGAACCTGGGACCCTTCAGTCCGCAGGCCGACACTCTATCCACTAATCCAAACTGGTTAGGGCTGATTAACTCTCTTAATGCTTCCAGGATTAAACCAGCCCAAGGCTTCACCCTGAAAAAAAAAAAAAAGTCATCTTCATAAATGACTTCAGATGGAAGCTGTGCCATCTGCTTTCCCTGTTGAGGACCAGGTGGCCTCTCCTGGATGAGCTGGGTCCCTTTGTCACCCAGTTGAATCTCGTCCTTCTCTCCTTGGCTAAGATGGTCTCAACCACCCCTGTCTTGTGCTGTGCTATTTCTTTGACCTTTATGGTGTTTGCATCATTTCCCAACTTAGCATCCTGCCGCCTTTAATGAACGGTCTGGTAGTGTGCATTCCCCTCCTACCCCATCATTAATAGAGATGCTGAGGGAAACTGGCCCCTCACCAAGCTGTGGAATGTCCGCTAACCACCTCCCACCCACTTGCAACATAATCATTTATCATAACCCATTGTTTACAACCCTTTCCCCTGTTTCTAGTGCATGTGCAGAGCTCATATCCCAGCCAACCTGCAGTTCCCCTCCAGGGCCAAAGAGTCTCGCACTTTCCTGCTGTACTCTGACCAGTGGGATAGCCTCTGTTCAGTGGGAGTGGGATTTGGTGAGGAGTAAGGGATTTGATGAAAGAGGATAAAAGTTTGAGTCTGATTTTTTAAAGTAATTATTTCCAGGGAGAGACAGACAGCACACAGAGAGTTTACATAGGAGCCAGATGCCAAGAAAGTGGCAAGTGTAGCCAGTTAATCTGCCAAAGAGATGCCAGCAGCTTCTGTGGAGCCAGAATGCATGGAGACACATACGGAAGCACACACGCTCACTCTCTTCTTTTCTCGTGGCTTAAAATAGGTTCACGGTCAGCCTATTTTAGTCCTTTCTCGGGACTGAGTTGTATTTGACTTTGATAATCTAGGCTCTTAGAATTGAAAACAAGGAAGACAGGTTCTGGGTGCACAATCTCCATGTAATGACATATGTCCATTGACAAAATGATGGGGTATACCCACTATGGGCATAGTAGGTCAAAAGGAGGCCATTAGTTCTAACAGGGGAACCTGGAGAGCTGCTGGAGGCTGTGGGGGGCACTTAAACTGGGCTTTAGGGCATTTTTACTTTCTTTTTAGAAGGGAGCTTAAGGCAGCAAAAATTTATTCTCTCACAGTCTGGGGACTTAAAATCTGAAATGGAGTCACCAACGCCGTGCTGTCTCTGAAGGCTCACGGGGAGCATTCTTCCTTGTCTCTTTCAGCTCCTGGTGGTTGCTGGTAACCTTTGGTCCTAAATTGTAGCTGCATCACTCCAATCTCTGCCTCTATCTTTACATGCTGTCGTTCCTCTGTGTGTCTGTGTCTAAATATCCTTTATCTTATCAGGATACCAATCGTTGGTTTAGGGCCAGTGTCTAATCCAGGAAACATTACAGTTTATCATTGCAGATGGCTCTTTTTCTTACCTGTGGTCACTGATCTAATTCTAGTGTGTCTGTTCCTATTCTGCCTCTCGTGGGTTAGTTACCAGCTCCACGCTGTATTCTGGCATGTATATGCCATATAAAGTGGAGAAACATTTTCTTTGTTTCTTCCTTGTAATGCCGGTTTGGTTGAGGCAAATCTTCAGGTTAATTTTCAACCAAGTATCCTTTCTCTGTTCTCTGAACTGCCACAGACTGCATTTCCGTCCTTATGCCACTTCCCACTCAATCGTGATTTGTTTATATCTTTCTCCCCACAACACTGTAAGGTCCTTATTGCAGAGAATCACATTGTGTGTATATGTGTGGCCCTCCCAAAACGGAGGGCATGCCTTACCTGGAACTGGTTACTTAATACTGCCTAAATGAATGGGTGAACAGGTGAGTGAAAAACTGAATGAAGGAAGGAGTTGGGGTCCTGATGTCCTTCCAACTAAAAAGCAAGGAAACTTGAAACCTTTTGAAACCTTTCCCTCTCCCTTTTCTATTTTAAAATTTTAGCAGACAAATTCAATCAAAAGGTAATATGGACTTAAAGAGAATCAATCAGTTTCACTTTAAAAAGAAGAGTATGTTTCATTCTTACCACTTTGCATTGACTGTGTATCTTGCTCTTCACGCTTCCCTTTCCTTAGTGCCAGCATCTCTGATGGGAGGGGCCAGTGGGGTTGTGGGAGTTAGAAGGGATTTTGGCATACTTTTGCCCCAGTGCTAAGAATGCCCATCTAAGACTTGAAAGGAAAGCACATTTAAATATGCAGACAACTTTTCAATTTTTTCCAGATCACTCTGTTCTTCTCCGTTCTTTCCTCAACCTTTCTTGCATCTTATATTAACATAACTTGCATCCTACAATAGCTTTTTACATCCCATTTTGGTGTTTTAAAACAAGGATAGTGGTTGACAAGGGTGTAAATGTGACTATTAAACTACCCCTTCTTTTTGCTTGGGAATGAAAATACCAGGAAAATGTAAAAAAAATTCCATGCGTGTGGAGCAAGCAGGTTCCGGAGGACAAAACCCGCAGGACTCTGTATGCCTGGGTTCTACTGCTGGCTTTACGACTCCTGGGTGATGTGATCCTGGGCTGGTTACTTCCTCTCTCTGAGCCTCAGGCTCCCTTTCCATCCCGATCCTCACTTCTAGCTGTCTTTCTTGCTCTCTGAATGCCATTCAGAGTGAAATAAAGCTGAGCAATATCACTCTTGTGAAGAGTCTCAGTACAGTCATACGATCTCAAAGCAGAATCGACTGTGTACTGTCAAGGGCCAGTTCCTCACTTTGTGATTATTCAGACCTCTTGCTTCTCTTATCCTCTCCTGTTTCTCCTTTATAACTGGGTGAGAGGGAGGAGAGTGGGCAATTGAACCCTGTTACTGCCAGACACTTCTTGTAATGATTGAGGGAGGAATGTTGAAATTGTCTTTTAACCAGACCTATTGCATTCTTTGTGGATTTGATTTTAAGGTCTTATACTCATTTTTCTTTTAGTCTGAGAAGCAGAAATTGACAGCTTCTTTTCACAATGATGATACGGACACTTGGTGGTGCCTAATGGAATGATGCTTCTGGTACTTACACAGACATAGTGATGATGCAGTAGTGAACTGATGAGGCTGAACCCAGTAAGCCACATTTATTCATTTATTAATTATTCACACTTGGACTTCTTCCAGAAATAATATGGAGGGGTATACAATAAAAATTACATTTGCAGTAGGACTGTAAAACCAAAGGTAAAAGAGCCATGTAATAGAAGGAGGAGAGATAATTGTACAAGAAAGCCAGAGTGAAAGGTCTTTGTTTCAGTTGAGCACAAACTTTACCTTTGAGATTTCTGACAGCCAAGGAGAGCAAAGAAACATAATGAGTTACATCGATCTCATCATCAAGTAAAATAGGCATACTACACCTCAAGTTCTCCTACACTAAACTCTAAGAGCAATTTAATACCTAATTTTTATGACAACAAGCATTTTAAAAGCCTTTATTAATTATTTTACAGCAAATGTGTAATTCTTATTTTATAAAACTATCTATCTTAACTAATAAAAGCATAATATTGAAATTGACCGTTTCTTCGGGACGCCCGACAGTCAATCAGAGCGATTGTATGCAAATTAACCCAGCCAACATGGCGGCCGCCACTCACGGAGTAAACAGCAGTTTCCATCGCAGCAGGAGTGAAAGGGAAACTGTCTTCCCACAGCTCCACTTTTCCTGCCTGAAAGCAAAACATGTTTGAAACATGTTTGCAACAATGTATAAATCATAGAATCCTCGGGAGCTAGCGGCCGGGTCTGAGTCTAAGAGTAACAACATTGTGTCATTATAGAAGCCGGGAGCTGAAGCTTCTTATTAGGCCTCACCTTAAAGGAACAGCATCAATTATAGAAGGTAAACAAACCCCAGAAACCTGCGTCCAGCCAGCCTTGCTGGGACATTGGGTCAATGGGAGCTGTGGGCAGCCTTAAAGCCCCTCACCCAGGCTGGTCAGGCACACCAGCAGGTGGACATCCCCAGAGGGGTCCCAGACTGTGAGAAGGCACAGGCTGGGCTGAGGGACCTCCCAAGTGCACAGAGCAGCTGCAGGACAGAACAGCGCAGGACCCAGGACAGCGAGTGGGAAAGAGGCGGCAGGGTTGGCGGCCTACTTGGCAGCTCCTCAGGCCCTTTGAGGGGCCTCGGTGAGCGGGAAAGAGGCAGCAGGGGGGTCAGTGGCCAGCTTGGTGGGCTTCCCAGGCCCCTTGCAGGGCATCGGGGAGCAGGAAAGAGGCAGCGGGGGGTCAGCGGCCTGCTTGGTGGCTCCCCAGACCCCTTGGCGACACTGAGGAGTGGGAAAGGAAGGCAGCAGGGGACTGGTGAGTGGGGAAGAGTTGGCGGCCTGCTTGAAGGCTCCCCAGGCCCTTTGGGGGGCATTGGGGAGCGGGAAAGCAAGCTCTTGGAGGCTGGGGGCCTGCTTGGCGGCTTCCCAGGTCCCTTCCGAGGATCAGGGAGCAGGAAAAGGCTGGCCTGACCACGAGGCGGGGTTCTCCCTGCTTTCTGGTGGCTGGAGGAAGATGGGCAGTAGGCAAGCTTGGGAAGCAGGCAGCACACAGCCCTGGCCACAGCTCAAAAAAGAGAACAACATGCAGGGGAGGGCAAGAGTCTGAGAGATCAACATAGAGGGGGTGCCTGCTCCAAGCCTCCATGGTGTGCCTAGGGGAAGGCCCCCAGCAGGCAGACACACACAGGAGGACTGCTCCAAGCCTCAGATGCGGCTGGGGGCAGATCCCCAGTGGCCACACACACACACACACACACAAAAGGCGCCTGGAAGACTGGGATCATCATAGGACATCCGCTGAGGGGTTCCAGACTGTGAGAGGGGGCAGGCTGGGCTGAGGGACCCCCACCCTCCCCCATGCATTAATTTTGTGCACCGGGCCCCTAGTATATATATAAAAGCCTAAGCGACCATCGCAACCAAATGGACGACAGAACAGGCTACATGGGGTGACCAGACCAGCAGGGAGTTAGTGAGGGACAACCAAACGACTAAACAGCAGGCTGCAAATATGGAAGTGTCCACAGCCAATAAGGAGGGAATGTGCTAATTCACTTCCACGCCCTCAAAGATGGCAATGCCCACAGCCAATAAGGAGGGAATATGCTAATTGTCTACCATGCCCTCAAAGATGGCAGGCCCACAACCAATAAGAAGGGAATATGCTAATTGATTGCCATGCCCTCAAAGATGGCAATGCCCACAGCCACAAGATGGCTAGCAGGGGAGGGCAGTTGAGGGCAACCAGGTCTACAGGGGAGGGCATTTAAGGGTTACTGGGCTGACAGGGGAGGGCAGTTAGGGGTGGTCAGGCCAGCAGGCAGAAGCAGTTAGTGGCAATCAGGCAGGAAGGCAGGTGAGCGGTTGGAAGCCAGCAGTTCCAGATTGGAGAGAGTGCAGGCTAGGCTGAGGAATAACTCCCCTACCCCTGCCCCCAGTGCACGAATATCATGCACCAGGACTCTAGTATTTTATAATGACCTTCAAATAAAGCTGAAGGCATGTTAAATTGTAACAATGAAAGTGTTTCTACTGGGGTAAAATAAAATCCAAGAACCTAGGTCTTTGTTTTGTGCTTTTGATAGTTCAATGCGATATAGTGATAGAACTTAGAGAATCAGAATTGTTATCATGCTCATTACATTATCTATCTCATAGATGAATGGTCTTCTGCAGGCTTTTGACAGATCTGGAGAGTTTACTGAGTGTCACACATATAGGAATTCCAGCTTTTGAAGAAGATATAACCATCCTTTAACTACAGGGAAGACTGGTGGCAAAATCATTTCCTGTGCAATTAAACAGTTTCCTTTGCCATCTTACCCTATGGCAATCCATTCTGTGTGACAGGGAAGAGGGCTGATAATTATTTCAAACAAGGATAGATTTTGACATTTAAATAAAGATGGCAATAAAGATTTAATTTTTTAAAAAATAAAATATCTTCAGAGACTAGCACTGCTTGGGGAATCATCAATAAAGTCAACTTCCCTGTTCTAAGGTTAGGAAGCTGAAGGTCTCTGAGATTAACTGAATTGGTCAAAGCTGGGACTAGAGCCCAGATCTCCTCGCTCCTCGTCTAGTACTTATTTTCTCTGCCTTCTTTGTAAAAATAAAATAAAGTAAAGATAAAAGTAGACAAACTGTCTGCATGGCATAGCTTTCCCATTTAGGATTGTAGCCTTAAATAGAAAAATTTAATTCTGATGTCCACGGAGATAACTATGATGTAGTATTTCCCAATTCACTAAACCATGAAACTCTATTTTACCTACAACATAATGATAGAACTTCAATAAGAGCTTGTGAAATATAATATATAATATGTGCTGGAAATATGATATCACAGATGAATTAATGTCGCAAGAAATGATAAAACTTGATTCTTATGTTTAATATACAATAAACATTGACTAATATAAAGATATGCTAAAATATAAGATGATTCATAATAGAGACTAGCAGTCTTCAAAGAGTTGATGTCTATTTGATGCTGGTTTGCAGTTGTTAGGGTGAAAGTTTGCATTTCCAAAGCCTTTGCTTCTACAAAGTGCCTTCAGGGAGGTAAGGTATGAACACAAAGCACTGAGCCAAATTGGGATCACACCATTAGCTTATTACTCAAGGTCCTTCCAAACTGTATTATAGGACAGCATTTAGAATTGAAGCCCAAGAGAATACTCTCTTCTTCTGTATCACAGTGAGCTGAACCTGCCTATTCAGACCCAGGAAGAGAAGCAGAGTATGTGTGAGCTGTCCCTTCATCTTCACACACCCCCCACCCAGTGGTTTGCTGAAGCCTATGAATGACAATTCTTAAATTTTCAGGGATTTTGTAAACGTGTTGCATTATAAAGAATTATAAAGACATTATAAAGAATTAAATTCCAAAGGAGACCAAAAAACAGGAATTAAATTCTATAAATTTGAAATTAATGGAATTATATTAAGAACAAAGGCAATATTCACAACTCACAACTTGTCACTTCCCAATTGCTTATTACATTTTATTATTATCTTGCTCCTAAAATTATTTATATCAGTCATATCCATATAATGAAAAAATTCATAATCTGTGATGTCAAGTGGCTAGTTTGAAATTGGCCATGGTGGGAGTATTTACACCATGGAAATTGGCTACTGCCACTGGCCCTTTTTTATTTATTGAAGAACAACATCTTAAGCATTTATTAACCTTACCGTGCCCACCCCTAGCCATTACACTATTATCTTTTTTTAAATCAGTTGTTGGTTTTATTTTTTTTAACTTTATTTTTATTGTTGACACTATTACAGATTTCCCCATCCTCTTGCCTTTGCCCATCTCCATCAGTGCCCCTCCTCTCTGGTCATTATCACATTGTTGTCTGTGTCTATGAGTTATGCATGTGTGTTATTTGGGTAATTCCTTCACCTTCCTTCATCCAGTCCCCCCTCCCTCTTCACCTCCCTTAGCTATAGGTATGCTTCATGTATCCATGCCCCTGTTCCTATTTTGTTCATCATTTTATTTTGTTCATTAGATTCCACATATAAGTGAGATCATATGATATTTGTCTTTTTCTGACTGGCTCATTTTACTCATCATAATAATCTCCAACATGACACTATTATGTTTATTTTGTTAAAAGGAAACTGAGGCAAAGGTAACTGAAGTAGCTGGCTCAAGGTTACACAGTTAGCCAGCCAGATTGGCCTAGATCTTCTCCTCTGGTACTTTGGCATACTGTCTCTTTATATGATGAGAGTAACATTTCTACTCATGAAACACCTGCTTCATGTATAAATAAGATATTAGGCAGTGGTAGACTATGGTAATTAACTAATGGAAGCACCAAAATAATTAGCTAATTTATTTTAAAACATTGAGGTCTCTTCTCTGCCAGACCCTGAGCTTGGAGCTTTTTGCTCCTAAAGAAATTATCATCTGGAAGAAGACACAAACAAGTCATTAGGGAATTTCACTTGTGCATGGCAACTTCTGGGGCAGAGCAAATACAAGGTCCTCTAGCGATACACAATGGAGGCACCTAGATTCGAGATCCAGGAACTCTTCCTGGAAGAAGTGTCTTCTAAACTGGAAGGGCACTGCAAAAAATGAGAATACATGTGCTGAGGTCCAGCAGAGAGAAGAAATGGTGACGAGTTCAGGCACTATAAGAAGATCAGTGTGGATGGAGTGCAGAGACCAGCAAAGGGGAGCAGAAGGCAGGCCATGGCAAGCTTTGCCAGCCAAACTCAGATATTGCATTTGATCCCAAAGGCAATGGGGAAATAAGATTTTAAAAAGGGACATGATAGGGTCAGCTTCAAATTTTATAATTCATCTGATTGCTATTTGAAAATAGATTGGAGATTGCCTCTAGAGAAATAAGTTAGGGCTCTGGAACATGGAAATCTGGGCAAGATTGCAAGTTTGTAAGATAAAGATTCAATTTCTTCCAGGGACTTTGTTTACCTGGTAGACTGGTAGTGGCACTGCTGAGAGAAGTGCCAGTAGAGTGGTTGGGAGGCCAGCTAGAATGGGCTGCAGATTGAATAGGAGCTGATCAAATGTTGATCATGTGTAGAAGTATCTTGGTGGGAGAAGTGGATAGAGAAAGGGGAAGGTCACATGAGGTTGGAGAAAGGCCTTTGCCCTCACCACCCACCTGGGAGTGTCTTTGTTCTTTACTTATTGCTGATGACGTTCCTCACGTCCTCAATGCTCAGATCCCAGGCTGACACCTGTCTGTTACTAGCAGCAGAAAACCATAGCATTCTCCCAACCAACCAGACGTGGATTCTAGAATGTCCTCTCCTTCCTCTGGCCTCCTTTGACAAAATAGTGATTTACTCAGTTTTATTCTTTCTTAGTTCTCTGAGGATAGGGTCCATGTCCTCTTCATCAGTATATCCCCAAGGTCTAGTTTATAGTCCACACCAAATCTCTGAAATGATTAAGTCAGTTAGGTAACAATGACTCTTAGACTTACAGTTCCTAGAGGGTACTTTTAAAATAAAAGACATTTGTTAACTCAAACGAATCTCTACTTTGAAGAGAAAGCTATGTGGAAAGTGGAAGCATTTATTTCTTCTTATCTGCTCTGTACTACTCAGTTAAGCTCCAGTTTTCCCAGAACTAGTCACTGAGTCAGGAAGGGGATTTTTTATCCATCCCCTTTCTCAAGCCTTTATTTCAAAACTGAGGAATTCAAGGTGTTAACTCATTTCAAATCCTTAAGAACTGTTTTTCTTTCATTTCTAAGTGCAGTTCACCAAACTCCTAAACTAAAACTTTAATGTGGTCCTCAGCAGCTCTCTCTCTCTTGCAACATTTAGGCCAGCGATGTCAGTGTGGGTTCTTGTTACATTGAATTTCTCAACCTGGATCCGATTCCACCTCCTGCATAAGCCCCTCTGTTACATGTGTTATTATTGCCTTTGTTCAGCATGGCCTGGATAATTTTTTAAATTTATTTTTTTGTTTACAGTATTACAGATGCCTCATATTTCTCCCTCATTGCCACCCTTCACCCAGCACTCACCCCATTCCAGGCCTTCCACACACTATTGTCTGTGTTCATGGGCTCTGCATATCCTATCTAATAAAGATGTAATATGCAAATTGACCGTCACTCCAACACACAAGATGACTTCCCCCATGTGGTCAAAAATGGACACACCCATGTGGACACAAGATGGCCTGCAGGGGAGGGCAGTTGTGGGTGATCAGGCCTGCAGAGGAGGACAGTTGGAGGGCCAGCAAGGGAGGGCAGTTTGGGGCAACTGGGCCAACAGTGTATGGAAGTTGGGGGTGATGGGGCTGGCAGGGAAGTGGTTAGGGGGTGATCAGGCTGGCAGGCAGAAATGGTTAGGAGCAATCAGGCAGGCAGGCAGGCAAGTGGTTGGGAGCAAGCAGTCCCAGATTGTAAGAGGGATCCCAGATTGGAGAGGGTGTAGGCTGGGCTAATGGCTTACCCTCCCTCCCCCCAGCACACAAATTTCGTGCACCGAGCATCTAGTCTTATATAATAAAAGTGTAGTATGCAAATTGTCTCCTCGACCGACTAAGAGTTGTCCAGGAGCTTGACCAGGGAGTGGGACTGGCCAGGGGAAGGGAGGGAGGCCCCAGCAGGTGGCAGCAGCAGGCAACCAGGGGAAGGGAGGAAGTACCTTGCCAGAAGCTGGCAGCCACTAGGGACCCTACCCGTGCACGCATTTCATGAACTGGGCCTCTAATATGCATATAAATTATTTGGTTAATCTCTTTCTGTTTCCCATACCTTTTCCCCTCTAAGATCTGTTAGTATGTTCCATGCTTCTATGTCTCTGAACCTATTTTGTCAGTTTATTTTATTCATTAGATTCCACATATAATGTAATTTATTTATTAGATTTCACATATAATTAGATTCCACATGAGATCATGGGATATTTGTCTTTCTCTGACTGGCTTATTTTGCTTAGTATAATCACCTCCAGATCCATCCATGCTGTCACAAATATCTTCTTTTTTATAGTTACATAGTATTCCATTGTGTAAATGTACCACTGCTTTTTTACCTATTCATCTACTTGGGATGTTTCCAGACCTTAGCTATTGTAAATAATGCTGCTATGAACATAAGGGTGCATATATTCTTTCTGATTGGTGTTTTGGGATTCTTAGGCTATATTTCCAGAAGTGGGATTGCAGTTCCATTTTAATTCTTTGAATAAACTCCGTACTGTTTTCCATAGTGGTTGTACCAGTCTGCATTCCCACCAGCAGTGAACTAGGGTTCCCTTTTCTCTACATACTCACCAGCACTTGTTTCTTGATTTATTGATGGTAGCCATTCTGGCAGATGTGAGGTGATATCTCATTGTAATTTTAATTTGCTTCTCTCTGATGATCCGTGAGGCTGAGCATTTATTCATATGTCTCTTGGCCATCTGGATATCCTCTTTGGAAATTGTCTATTCATGTCCTTTGCCCATTTTTTTATTTGGGTGAGTTGTCTTCCTTTTGTTCAGTTGTATGAATTCTTTTTATATTTTGAAAATTAACACCTTATCAATGTATCATTGGCAAATATGTTCTCCCATACAGTGGGTTCCCTTTCATTTTATTGGTTTCTTTAACTGTGCAGAAGATTTTTAATTTGATTTAGTCCCATTTATTTATTTTTTTTCTTTGTTTCTCTTGCCCTAGGAGATGTATCAGCACGAATTCTGCTATGTGAGGTGTCTAAGATTTTACTGCCTATGTTTCTTTTAGGACTTTTATGGTTTCATGTCTTATCACCCATGTTGAGTTTTTTATTGTATATTGGTGGTCTAGTTTCTTTCTTTCTTTCTTTCTTTCTTTCTTTCTTTCTTTCTTTCTTTCTTTCTTTCTTCTTTCTTTCTTTCTTTCTTTCTTTCTTTCTTTCTTTCTTTCTTTCTTTCTTTCTTCTTTCTTTCTCTTTATTTTTTTCATATACCTGTCCAATTTTTCCAACACCATTTATTGAAGGGACTGTCTTTATTCTATTTTATGCTCTTGCCCTTTTGTCAAATATCAATTGACCAAAGTTACATGGGTTGATTTCTGGGGTCTCAATTCTGTTTTATTGATCTACTAGGGGCCCGGTGCACAAAAATTTATGCACTCGGGGTGGAGGGAGTCCCTCAGCCCGACCTGTGCCCTCTCACAGTCTGGGACCCCTCAGTGGATGTCCTATGATGGCCCCAGTCTGCCAGGCGCCTTTTGTGTGTGTGTGTGTGTGTATGTGTGTGTGTCACCACTGGGGACCTGCCCCCAGCCCCATCTGAGGCTCGGAGCAGTCCTCCTGTGTGTGCCTACCTGCTGGGGGCCTGCCCCCAGGCACACCGTGGAGGCTTGGAGCAGGCACCCCCTCTATGTTGATCTCTCAGACTCTTGCCCTCCCCTGCATGTTGTTCTCTTTTTT
>PVJC01040749.1:0-15667 GCA_004026665.1 Murina feae | reverse complement strand
TGGGGGGGGGGGGTCCCTCAGCCTGGCCTGTGCCCTCTCGCAGTCTGGGACCGCTCGGAGGATGTCCATCTGCTGGCTTAGGTATGCTCCCCGGGGGACCAGGCCTAAGCTGGCAGTCAGACATCCCTCTGGCAGTCCGGGAGCCCTCGGGGTATGTCCACTTGCCAACAGGGAGGAGGCCTAAGCTGCAGTCGGAGATCCTTAGCGCTGCTGAAGAGGCAGGAGAGGCTCCCACCACCATTGCTGTGCTGACAGCCATCAGCCTGGCTTGTGGCTGAACAGAGTTTCCCCTGTGGGAGCACACTGACCACCAGGGGGAAGCTCCTGCATTGAGCATCTGCCCCCCTGGTGGTCAGTGTGTGTCATAGTGACCTATCATTCCCAGTCATTCTGCTGTTAGGGTCAATTTGCATATTATCTTTTTATTACATAGGATAGAGGCCTGGTGCAGGGATGGGGGCTGGCTGGTTTGCCCTGAAGGGTGTCCCGGACCAGATCAGGCTGGGGGTCTTGCTGGGATGCCTGGCCAGCCTGAGTGAGGGGCTGAGGGCTTTTTTCAGATAGGCCACATCCCTTTCAGAGTCAGGGTCCCCGCTAGAGTGCCTGGCCAGCCTGGGTGAGGGGCTGAGGGCCATATTCAGGCTTGTCAATGACCTTAAGGGAGGGGGGTCTTGCTGGGATACCTGGCCAGCCTGGGTGAGTGGCTGATAGCTATTTTCAGGCTTTTCACAGCCCCTTCGTGGTGGGGAACCCTGCTGGGGTGCCTGTTCAGACTGGGTGAGGGACTAATGGCTGTTTGCAGGCTGGCCAAGCCCCCTAGCAGAGACCCTCACCCCATGATGGTGTGGCCAGCCTAGTGAGGGGCTGATGGCTGTTTGCAGGCTGGCCACAGTCCCTTCAGGGTGGGCGTCCCCACTGGGGTGCCTGGCCAGTCTGGGTGAGGGGCTGATGGCTGTTTTCAGACTCAAGCTCCCAGTGAATCTGGCTGGAAGCAGGTATCTGCAGTTTATTTATCTTCTATAATTGAAATTTTGTTGCCTTGAGCAGAGGCCACAGCCAGCCAGGGCAGGTAGGAAACTTGGCTTCCTTCATCGCCAGGGCAACCAAGCCTCCTGCTTGCTCCAGCTCCTTGGCTGCCAGCAGCCATCTTGGTTGGGTTAATTTGCATATAGCCACTCTGATTGGCTCGTGGGCATGGCTTGAGGCATAGCAGATGTGTGGTCAATTTGCATGTTTCTCTTTTACTACATTAGATTAGAGGCCCGGTGCACAAAAATTTGTGCACACGTCGGGGTCCTTCAGCCTGGCCTGTGCCCTCTCGCAATCTTGGGAGATGTCCACCTGCTGGCTTAGGCCCACTCCTTGGGCGATCAGGCCTCTGCTGGCAGTCAGACATCCCTCTGGTAGTCCGGGAGCTCTCAGGGGATGTCCACTTGCCAGCAAGGAGTAGACCTAAGCTGCAGTCGCACATCCTTAGTGCTGCTAAGGAGGCAGGAGAGGCTCCCACCACCACCGCTATACTAGCAGCCATCAGCCTGGCTTGTGGCTGTGCAGACCCCTCCCCCCCACCCCCGGGAGCGCACTGACCACCAGGGGCAGCTCCTGCACTGAGCGTCTACCCCCTGCTGGTCAGTGAGTATCATAGTGACCATCATTTCCAGTGGTTCTGCTGTTAGGGTCAATTTGCATATTAACCTTTCATTATATAGGATAGAGGACTGGAGCATGGGGGAGGGTCAGCTGGTTTGCCCTGAAGGGTGTCCTATATTAGAGTGTGGGTCCTGCTGGGGTTCCTGGCCAGCCTGGGTGAGGGGCTGAGGGCCGTTTTCATGCTGGCCACACACCCTTCAGGGAAGGTGTCCCTGCTGGAGTGCCTGGCCAGCCTGGGTGAGGGGCTGATGACTGTTTGCAGGATGACCACAGCCCCTTCAAGGTGGATGTCCCTCCCTGGGGTGCCTGGCCAGCCTGGGTGAAGGACTGATGGATGGCTGTTTGCAGGCTGGCCACAGCCCCTTCAGGTTGGGGGATCCTGCTCGGGTGCCTGGCCAGTCTGGGTGAGGAGCTGATGGCTATTTTCAGGCTGTCCAAGCCCCCCATCAAGGACCTTCACCACATGAGGGTTGGGACATCCTGGGTGAGGGGCTGATGGCTGTTTGCAGGCTGGCTGGAAGCAGGTATCTGGGGTTTATTTATCTTTTATAATTGAAACTTTGTTGCCTTGAGCAGAGGCCACAGCCTGTCTAGGCAGACAGCTTCCTCCATCACCGGGACAATGAAACCTCCTGTTTGCTCTAGCTCTGTGGCTGCTGGCCGCCATCTTGGTTAGGTTAATTTGCATATAATCACTCTGATTGGTGGGCATGGCTTCGGATGTAATGGAGTGATGCAATTAGCATATTACTCTTTTATTAGAATATATATATATATATATATATATATATATATATATATATTCCATCACTTTTCATTAGAGAGATGCAAATTAAAACTACAATGAGGAATCACCTCACACTTTCCGATAAATTAGAAAACAAGTTCTGGTGAAGATATGGAGAAAAGGGAACCCTAGAATACTGCTGGTGGTAATGCAGACTGGTGCAGCCACTGTAGAAAACGGTATGGAGATGCCCTTTGACCCAGTGATCCCACTTCTAGGAATATATCCTAAGGATACTGAAACACCAATCAGAAAGAACATATGCACCCCAAGTTCAAAGCAGCACTGTTTACAATAGTTACAATCTGGAAACAACCTAAGTGCCCATCAGTAGATGAGTGGTTAAACAAGCTGTGATACATTTACACATGAAATACTAGGCAGCTACAGAAAAAGAAGGATCTTTTACCCTTTGAGCTAGCATGGAGGGACCTGGAGATTGTTATGCTAAGCGAAATTAGCCAGTCAGAGAAAGACAAATATTATGTGATCTCACTTATATGTGGAATCTAATGAACAAATTGAACTGACAAACAAATAGAAATAGGTCCAGAAACATGGAAGCATGGAACACACTAACAGATCTGAGAGAGGACACAGGGAAGTGGGCAGAAATTAACCAAATAATTTGTATGAATATAAGCATAGCCCATTGATACAGACAATAGTGTGGTGAAGGCCTGGGGTGGGGTAGGAGCCAGGTGGAGTGGGGGACATCTGTAATACTCTCAACAATAAAAATAAATTTTAAAAGTTATTCTCCTGTTCTCTCTCTCTCAAAATAATAATAAAAGGAGATATGAGGGCCTCAACAGGCATTTTTGGATTTTGCTCCTCTGCCTACAATTATTTTTAATAATAATGATGCTTGAATGGAAACATAATAGGTTACCTGGAACATTGGAGTGGGTGTTTAAATGGCTCTGCCGCTCTCAAAATCTGAGATAAAAATAAGATTCTTTAAGAAGCCCCTTTCAATGAAAGAAAAATACCACATGATCTCACTCATTTATGGATAATAAAGAACATTATAAGCTGATGAACAAAAATAGATACAGAGGCAGAGCAGCATCGAACAGACTGTCAAACTACAGTGGGAAAGCTGGGGAGGTTTGGGTAGGGGAGCGGTTAAGAGATCAACTGTAGGACTTGTATGCATGCATATAAGCATAATTCATGGACACAAGATATTGGGGGGTAGGGAAAGAGGGGGTAAAGGTCAAGGGGAAAAAATGGAGACCTATTTAACACTCTTTGTAATACATTAAGCATTAAGAAAAAGACACTGGCAGGTAGGGGAGGCCGGGGGAAGGTCAAGAAAAAAAAATAGACATATGTAATACTCTTTGTAATACTTTAAGCAATAAAACAAATTTTTTTAAAAAGTCCCTTTCCAGCTGAGCACTTTAAGAAGAAGTTAGTTGTGCCACCAATTCCTAAGCAGCATTCTATGCCCCTCTGCCAATCCTTAAATTAGCTCATCTGAGCCTGAGTAATTAGGCTGCTTAGCTTTCTGAACTAATTCAGTCCATGGAGGACTCTTCTTTTCAGCCAAGTCTATTTTTTGTGGTGGTCTGGCAACTCTGAAATGTTTTTCCTCCTGAAAAGACCTGGCACTCTTTGTTTTTCTTTGGCACAGATGTGGCCCTAATGTAATGTTTGCAGGTAGGAAGGAGACTTTACAACAGCAAGTCTCAAAGTCTGGATTCTCAAAGAAGATTGGAGGAACCTTGGGGGTCCTTGAGATGCTTTCCCCCTTTTTCCAGCTATATATCTGTGTGTATGACAGAGTTTTATACATATACTATACCCCAAACAACATGGCAGCAGACAGGATGCAGAAGCAGATATGGGAATTCAGCTATCTTTCATTAAGCTAGACATTAAAGAAATTTGAAAACATGTAAATAAATGCCACTCTTTGCTAAATTTTCTATTGTTTTTGAAAATACAATTGTTCATAAAAATATTTATGATAGGCTTCTTATTCTTTATAAGTGAATTAATAGATATGTTTTTGAAAATTTTCAGTTTTAGTTTATAACAGGAAACATAGAAATAGATATGACCCACACAATCTAAAGCTTTGGAAGTTCTCAACTATTTTTAAGAGTATAAAGGGATCATGAGACAAAAACGTGTGAAAACCATGGCTTTAGAGAACTTAGGAGAGATGCTTAGAAAAAGATCAAAGCAACTGTGTGTTGAAGTCCTATCACTGAGGTGTGGCACTTCAGCAGGGAGACGGGAGTTCCTTTGTCCTTCCTTGGCTCTTGCTTCCTGTCTTCTGGTTGTGCTTGGAGCATTTGGAATAGGCATCAGAGAGATTACCATAAAGAAATAAGCATCCCTACTTAAAGTAATAACAGCATTTTTCACCATAGTGCTACAATCTCAGATTTTGGAGTCAAGCAGATTTTGGTCGAAATCTTATCTTTGCAATGTATTACTTAAGTAATACTGAACAAGTTCCTTAATCCCTCTGGACTTAGTTATTTCTTATCTATAAAATCAGGATGCCTATTTCAAATGGGGTTTTATGAAAATTAAAGGAGGTAATATATATGCAAAGTTCCAGACATATAGTACGTGCTCAGCAAATGGTAGTTCTTATAATTATTATTCAATATAGCATCTGAGGTTATAGCAGTTTATATGGATGTGTGCATACCCTTGTAACCATCCTGCCACTCATGATCCCCCAGTGCCTCTCCTCTAGTTTTTTACCAACTACCATCTCCCACATACAAGTGCACTTGTGTATTTGCACACCTTTACAAATACTTACTGAACACTTACTATGGGACAGGCACTATTGGAAGTGAGGCTAAAACAGTGAACATGACAGATCTGGTCCCTCTGCTTAAGGAGCTTCCAGTCTGGCAGGAAAGCCAGAGAAGTAAGCAGGCAGTTGCACATGACGCTAGGACAGAGGTAAGCCAGGTGACTGTGGGAAGCCAGGCAAAGACTATTTATTCTCAGATCTCAGCTCAAGCATCACTCCCTTGTGGAAGTTTTCTTCCTCTGATCTGCTTGAGTCAGGTCTTATAAAGACATGTGCTCTTTCCCATTAGAGCACTTATCTCAGTGCATTACATTAATTGGGTTGCTTAACTGAAATCTGTCTTTCCCACAAGACCGTAAGCTCCATAAGGACAGAAACAGTGCTCACCACTGCATATTACAGTGCCTTTGACATAATAGCAACTTAATAAATGTGATTTGAATCAGAGACTTAGGACACTAATTCTCCCACTTACCAATGTATACTATCTTTCAGCCAGCCCGCCTCCACTGTGCCCCAGAGAAACATAGGCTTATATCCACCTTCCTGCATTGCCTCTACCTTCCTCCTTGTCTGAAATACCAGTTCCCCTCCTTCTGACCAATAGCTTTATACTTGCAGGACCTTGCTCAGAAAACATTTGAATGAACTAAATTATTCCTAATCTCTCAGGCCCAGGCTCTCCCTGACCAGGCTTTCTCTCTCTTCATTAAACTTAATGTGCTACTGTGTAATATTAGAGATCAGGCTTTGATAAACAGGTCTTGTTTCCTCTAATAAGGAAAGGAGGCCTGTTTCATGTGTATAATATTGTAGTTAAATATCTGACTTTGAACTTGACCTGCAATCCCAAGTCTGCTACTTACTAGCTGTGCAACCTTGGAAAGTCACTACCCTCATTTGGCCCTCAGGCTACTTATCTGCAGTATTACACAACTGGATGACATAACCTCTTGGGTCATTTCCAACTCTGAGGATTCTATGAGATGCTAAAGAAATGAGTGTTATTTGATTGTTGTAGAGTCTTGACACACCATGAGAAAGCGAAAAGTGAAGAAAGACAAATGCTGTCCAATGGACCTTTACAATAAAAAAATAAAAAAACAAAACAAAATAAAGACTATTCTAAAATGTGGAGAGTGGTAATTTCTGGATGGAATTACCAGTGACTTTTATATTTTCTACATTATACGAGACTAGGGGCTTGGTACACAAAAATTTGTGCACTCGGGAGGTCCCTCAGCCCGACCTGTGCCCTCTCCCAGTCTGGGACACCTCTGGGAAGGTCCACCTGCTGGCATGCCTGGTCAGCCTGGGTGAGGGGCTCATGGCTGTGTGCAGGCTGGCCAAGCCCCCCAGTGTGAACCCTCACCCCATTAGGGTGTGGCCAGCCTGGGTGCAGGTCTGAGGGCTGTTTTTAGGCTTTCAGGCTGCCCACAGTCCCTTCAGGTTTTGGGCCCCTACTGGAGTACCTGGACAGCCTGTGTGAGGGGCTTATGGCTGTTTGTAGGCTGGCCAAGCCCCCCAGTGGGGTTCCTCACCCCATTGGGGTGTGGCCAGCCTAGGTGACTGACTGAGGGCTGTTTTCAGGCTTTCAGGCTGCCCACAGCTCCCATTGACCCAATGTCCCAGCAAAGTTGGCTGGAAGCAGGTTTCTGGGGTTTATTTATCTTCTATAATTGATACACTGTTCCTTTAAGCTGAGGCCTAGGCAGGTAAGGAAGCCTCCTGTCTGCTTCAGCTCATGGCTTCTATAATTGAGACAATGTTGCCTTAGTAGTGGCAGCCAGCACTGCTGTTTGCTTCAACTCGGAGGCTTCTATAATTGAGACAATGTTGCAAATATGTTGTTGCCTGGAGCTGGGAGAAGCCCAGCCCACAGTTTTACTCCTGCTGCAATGGAAGCAGCCTGTTTACTCTAGCAGCTCCGTGAGTGCTGGCCTCCATCTTGGCTGCGTTAATTTGCATACAGCCACTCTGATTGGCTGGTGGGCGTGGCTTAGGCATTCCGAAGAAACAGTCAATTTCAATATTACACTTTTATTAGATTAGATGTTGGCTCTCCATTAGTGGTTTCTAGCTGCTCCTTTCCACGCCTATTAAAACCAGCTCCCAAACTCAATAATGTTGCCTGATTTTGAGTGCTGTACACATTTCGTGTCTGCTTGTGATCTAAGAAGGAGATGTATAAATAGCTATTCCTTGAGCTCCCACTGTAGGCCAGGACCTGTGTTGAGCTTTGAAACAGTGGAAATTTGGGAACAATAGGAAATGTAGGTATGATGCTGTTGTGATAAACTGGTTGTTATTTAACATGAACAGAATAAAAGGGGAGACCAGATAATATAGGCATGTCATTTATACATGCCAAAAGCTGCATTTAAAATTCTCCATGTCTGTTCCCTGCTGATTGGTGGGGGAAGGAAATAGATAAAGGCACTTTAGATGAATGCCCAGTGAGATCTGAGTGATGTGGGAAGGTGCCTACCTGTCTCCCAGTCATACATGGGAACAAATGGGTGGCCAGGATGGGCGATGGTCACTGCAAGTACGTGAAAACTAAATACTTAAACTTCCAAATAAAAGAAGTTCCTTCCTTCTCTTTGCTCTCTCTCTTCTCACTCTGGCATACCAGGTTTCTGGTTCTACTTTGGCAAGGGGATGTGCTCCCCTATGCTCACATGGTGCACAGCCAAGCTGGACTCCATACATAGACTAATAGGCTTTAATTAACTTGGACGCTTGGATGCTGGACCACACCTGGCTGCAACATGGGGAGGAAATTCTGGCCCTGGCCCTCCTTATGTCTCTGCTGAGCTCCCAGCTGCCCCTCTCTCATGACTGGCTTGGGGGAAATGGGTCATTGGTAACTGAGGAATGTAACTCCATACCAGTAAAATTTTCTACCACCTCCCCTCCTCCCGTGGAGGCCTCTGAAAATTCTTATTTCAGTGGAGGCCCAAGAGCTCCACTCTCATGACCAATGGGAAATTCCACTCCTGCATTTCTCCAACAACAGGCATACCAGGAGTGAGAGAGTAGCAGATTCCCCTGAGGACAGAGGTGATTGAACTGTTCCAGTCAGGACAACAGTTTTACACTTCTCCTGACACAAGTATCAGAGGTGAATGCATGATTGGCAAATGAACATTTCTCCATGCCAGGCCAGTGAAGTCGCTTCTTTTCTTTATAGGTGTAACTTTCCTCATTTCTGAATTTGGTCTGCTTTCCCCATCATCTGATTCCTTCTATCAGTCTTTCTTCTTTTCTCTTTCTTTTTCTTCCTTTACTTTTTTCTTCCCAATGAAGCAAAGAACAGGCAACACGATTTTTGATTGGTTTTATAAATCTAGCCTAGCCCCAATAAAATTATTCCCTACCTCGAAGGAACTGGAAGCTGGAAGTGAACTTGAACTCTTATATTGTGCAATTCACTTTCCATGAGTTATGGATAAGCTGCTATTGTCGAGATGAACCAGCCTGCATGCTGTTTAAGTGTTAGATAATAATAATATGTTTAGTGATGCAGTAAGCTTTGACTTATACTCATTATTATTATTATTTTTGCTTTCCTTCCTAATCCATGGAGTTGGATTATGTGGATTGGGCCACACCATTGTTACGGAAAATTAATGAGGAAATTAGTGACAGGCTACACACATTTCTTCCCACATAGAATACCATAATGACAATTTACCTGTCAGCCTTCCTGACACTAATCTTTGCCTGTGGCTCTTTCTGGTCTGACTTTCTAAATCCCCTTGTAGTTTTTTAAATCTTTGAAGTCTGGTTCTTTAGGGAGATTGAGAAATGATGGTCATGGGCAATATATTATTTCTGGGGTGGAAAAAAACAGCCTTTTCAAAGTTTTCTCTCATTTCCACCAGAGTTTGAACTATATTTTGCTTCTTCCAGGTATCAGCAAATATGTGGGTGGCTACATGGAAGCTGCTTTATAAAGTGTGGGGAATTGCTTGGTCATGCCTATCAATCAGCAAAGGCTGCACTTGAATTTCTCTGATTAGCTACAGACATTTTAGGGGAAAATTTGATGTGTGACCATGTTTCTAATATGCACACTTTCTCTTGAGGCTCATTTCCACATCTTAAAACAGAAAAAATAGCAAAGGACCTATTTGGTGGTTTTCATATGCTTAATTTTTCTGTGTAACTAGAAGGAGAAGGTAGAAACTCCTATGCAAAAAAAAAAAAAATGGTTTCGAACAGACAAGTTGGATTTGGTGCCTTCCACCACATGACCTTGGGCTTTCCCTGGGCCACTTACTTCATAGTGTATACGTTTCAAGCTTCTTTACCTCTCTTCTGTTGCTATAGACTGTTACTTACAGCTATCCAGTGGTATTGGAGACAGGCTCCTGCAATCAATCTATTGAGCTCTTGTTGAATCCAGACAACAGAGAACAGGATCTTTTCAAGGACAGAGGCTGAGCCCTATCTTATCTCTTCACTCTCCCCACACCACACCCCAGGCTAATTGCCCAGCTCATAAAGGAAGAAAAGCTTTGGGATTGATACACTGAAATTTCCAGATCCTAAATGAAGACACATCAGCCCAAGGGTAAAGTAGGGATCAACATAGAAGTTCTAAGCTCTTGGAGTAATCATATGATCACGCCAGTGACCTACTGGTTTTGTGATGCTATTATCTTAAGAGCTGATATAAACCCATCAGAGCAACACCTATATATAAGCTAGTGGATTAGGAGGCAGAAGAGCCTGACATAGGAGCTTTGAGATGAGCTAGACTCAGAGTCACATCCTAGAAATCCTGGATAGGTAACAACCTTGGTGCCTCTTAACTATAAAATGAAGGTCATATCAGTACCTACTGCAGAGACCTGTGAAGGTGAAATGGGATTATCTGCACATGTAGAGTATGTAGAAGAGTACCTGGCATATAGTAAAGACTAAGTAAACATGAACTATTATGCACATCATTAACTATTCAGGCACTTATAGTGGGAGAGGTGAAGAGAATAGTATAAGTGTGGCCAAATCAAAAGCCAGCAGAGTCCCAGGAATTAAAATATTAGTTCATTGCACAAAATGATGTGTATTTTGAGACTGTGAAGGTATAGAGTCTGGATCTGCTTCACCCCTTTCTCTCTGCATGTTCCATGCTATTCCTATTCAGCCAACACATTTGGGCTCTTCTGAGTTTGATCTCGATGTATGAGAGTAAGAAGGTGCTTGCTCATGCTGACAATTGTCACTGTTGTTGATGCCATTCAGGGAAATTAATTTTGAAACTGGTGACCTAATGTACTGAAAATGCCTGCAAGTGAGGGGGGTTTTCAGGGTATGATAATTATTAGTTTAGCCCTAGGACAAACTTGTGATTAAATGACAATTCATTTTACAATTACTAAAGGAGACTATTTAACAATAGTTAATCCAATATTGTCATTACATGTCAATGAATACATGACATGTTTTCATCAATGTCATCTTAAGGTCATACAAAATATAGGAAATGCAATAAAGGAAGGTACTTATAACAAAGCTCATGCACATCCCAGACAAGTTTTGATTATTAGGCTCTCAGTGTCTTAAACCTAAGAAAATGGACATTTTGATCTTAAATCTAAAATTAGGCTGTGATTCTGGGCTGAGAATTTTCACTTCTGTTTCCCATGCTTTCTGACACCTACTTTCATCTTTATCTTACCTCTACTTTAGCATTGCCCTTTCATGTACAGCCTCCAGATTACTCAGTGTTTTCCATCTGTAGCCTAGGTTTCCTCTAGCATAAAATGAGGTCATGTGGCTGGGAAGGTCCATAGTACCTCCTCAGTGCTGGGACTTAGACATGAAGCCTGTCAGGACTCACTCAAGGCTGTGTTTGGTTTGTTTGGTCTCTATGGGCAAAAGGAAAAGGGAAAATTCCAGTATCCAAGCATCTTCATGTGATAGTTGTATGCTAAAGATATCCTTGAAAGAAAAACAAAATAAAAAGAACCGTAAGTGTCTTCAGGCTTTAGGTCCATCAACTTACGTGTTTTAAATGTTACTGCACTTGTATTGGAATGTGTTAACTTTTAAAATATGCAGTTAACCTTTCCAGGTTTTTTCATGAGAGCATTTAATCCAAATTCATATTTCAGTTGCATAACCAGAGTCCATTTCTCAGACATTCCTGCCCCAACTCAAACATTCCCAGCACTATTTGAGAGATTGCCGCATGGCTGAACCTAAGGAGATCGTCATTAAAGTCAATGGAGAAGAAAATTAAGTCATTTAAATTGCTATTTCTGGATTTGTGGAACTTGAAAGTGTCTAAACAAGAAATATTCCATTATTTATGGTGGTGACTTGATTTGTGACCATTGAAGTGCTTAGCTAGTGGTCTTCCATCCTTCCCATATGGTCTGTGCTGGTGGCAGAACTAAGGTAGAGAAAGGCAGTATATAAAATAAATCATGGCTCTGGGGCCCAATATTAATTCTTCTTTGTTAGTGCAAGCTACAGAGATATAAAGAGGTAAATGACAAATTATGAGCTAAAATTCTGAAACCACCTCTTGCCCAACATGGAAAAATACTTTTCGGGAGTTTCACTCTTCCTTTACTTACCCTTATTAGAATACTCCTTAGGACCCAGAAGGTATTCACTAGTGCTAGTATGGTTCCTTTGGTGGAAATTAGGGGTTGTTTGGTAGTAAAATGGCACTGTTGCTTGGGACTGTTAGAGCCCATATACTGATGGGAAAGCTTAACCAACTGCTTCCCATTTCACTCAATACTGAGATGAACACTGGAAAACTTATATTATCTTAAAATTTGGAAATCCTAGCACATCTTCATATCAATTCCAGTGTAACCTATCTCCTTAGATAACAGAGGTTCTTATTCTGAGTTTAATATAAGCCATAAACCCTTTGAAATTGCATGCACGTAACATTTTGTGGGTAAGTGTACATCTGCTTCATTTTTTGGAGAATATATATCTTTTATTGGATTTTCAAATAAGTTGTGCCCCCAAAGAAGCTAACAAAAACTTCTCTGTGTGAAGAAACTTGAAGTAACCTGTCATGTTTCCTTTCTGTTTGAGGCATCGCATTAACCCAGAGTGATTGCTATAAACATCATTTCTTCAGTTCTCACAGCCTATTTCTTTCTGAGAGCCTCTCTCCTTCCATATCCCCTGTGCGTGTTCCTCTCCTAATAGAGGCCTTTATCAATCAAGTCAGACTGCCTGGATGTTTTTGATCTTTGTTTAAATTTATTCTTTCCAAGCCTAGATCCCTATGGTCTTTCCTAGCATTCTAGGCTGCTGTGTTTGCAGACCCAAGGTCTGCTTCTGGCAAGGTGACTGGGAGATGGGGGTCAAGACCCCTGCGATCCACACTCAATAAAGAAAAGACAAGGGCCTCTCCCTACTGTCCATCTCATAATTCTGTGGGAAGCAGTGAGGTTGGCTTCCTACTTCTGCCTGAATACTCTGCTGGCCAGTGTGCTCAAACTCCTGTCTATCATAAGTTCACTCTCGGAAAGGAATACAGCCTTTCTTCCTTTCTAGTTTTCTGCCCCGGTATATTGCACCTGCTACCCCAACCAGCTGTCTGCTATCTGCTGCAGCCATCCTGTTTCCAAATAGCTGTCTTGGGCATGAGAATGTGGGCAGTTCTCTTAGAGAGGATAAGTAATTAGTAATTATAATTTTTAAAAACTACTACAAGTAACAGCTACCACTTGAGTGCTTACTATGTGCTAGGACCTGTGTGGAGCATTTTATACACATTATTTCCTAGAATCCCTACAGTAGTCCTGTGAGGTGTGAACTACTTTTGCAGCTAGGACAGCTAAAGTTCACAGTCAACAACTACAAGAGCTGGAATTCAAACCCAATCTCCAAAACTAGTAAGTATGTTCTCTGCACCCTCATTTTTGCCCTCCCAGTGAAATCAAAGTATGAATGTGATGGCAGATGTAAAATGGCTGCTGCTGCTTCTTTGGATAAAATCAGTATCTAATGCTACTCTGCTAATGGATCTGCTGTCATCAGCCTCCACTTTCTGAGCTGATGCTGAAGTCTTATCTGTAGTTACTTTGTTCATTTCCATTTAAATTATTTTTTCGGAGTCAATACTGATAGTCACAAAGGTTTCCTCAACTACTAGATCTGGAGTGAGTGACTCATCCAAACACAATTATTATGCCATCTATTTGCCCATCATAATTAGCTATCCATTTTAAACCTCCACAAATGCCTGTTTCAGTAGTTAATAGCAATGGAAAAATAAATTAAGGCATATATGCCAGTGTGTATGTGTGGTTATTACCACCTTATTATGTGCATCAGCTCTATTGTCCATCTCAGAGCTCTAATAGCAGATGAGCTTCCTTTTCTCCCCAGCACACTCCAGCAGCCTCCTGCTCCTGCTGTTCAGCCAATATGTGCTTAGTGAATGCAAATTAATATTAATATCAATCAGCCTAAGCCAAATAAATCTTTCCAAAGCAGGGAAGTGAATTTGCATAAAATTGAATGAGATAATGTATGTGAAAGCACTCTGAAAATGATAAAGCACTATTCAAATCGATATTTTTATTAAAAAATCATAATATATTGTAATACCAAATATGAATTATTTTTTAAATGATCTGCTGCTTTAGATTAGTTTTTAAGATTTGCCATTAGCAAATCCTCAATAAATATTTGTCTAATTGTATTGTTGAATTGAAATAATCAAGAGTTGACTGTACATGAAAACAAAGAATTCCATGAAAGGTTTAACAAATTTAATAGGTTAAAGAGCATGTAATAAACAAAGTTTAAAAGAAGGTGGATGAATTAAATGCAAAGTAATATACTTCATCTTTTCATTCAAGGATATAAGACTATCTTAAAAATCTCTCCTTTTTAAAGACCAGGTGATTAGAACGTACTTTGTTGAAATAATCTTGTTACTGTACGAGATCCCCACAGGATTTAAATTTGAACAAATCTGTGCAATACTAATTAAGCATTTTTAATACTACTTAAGATAAAAAAAAAGATGTCAGCTCATGTGAAAATACTTTGGTGATGGAATTCAGTTTGTGAAGCTTTTTTGATTGTTCATCAATTTTTTTCATCCTCCATCATTTACTCATTTAACTAATTTTGGACAATTCTGAAGCATAATTTCAATTTATTTAAAGATATATTATTTATAACAATGATAATTTTTACAAACAGAATGTACTTATTTAAATACAACCAATTACTTTCAGATCTAAAACAGTTTCCATGAGAAATAAAGTGTAAGCATATTAGTGATTAGGGCACAGATTTTGTCTTATGTTTATTCACTTTTTAGAAGGAAAACAGAAGATAGATAATTACTAAAATTTGTCACTGAGTAAATTAAGCTTTGGGTTTGGCATTTGGATAAGTTGAATAGGTTGGTCTCTGGGTGAGTCCTAAGAATTTATTCAATATATAAATTCTGAAAATTTTTACCCCTTATCACTTGGAAATGATATAAATGAAAGCTTGGAACACTTAAGTTAGGCTTAAAGAAGCGGTCTAGGCAGCCTAGTTGAAATGGTAAGAACAGACATAGATAAAACTTGCAAAAAACCTTTCCAGTGGTTTTACCTGCTAAGTGAATAAACCAATAGCTTGCTAAATTTATGAACAGAGGAAATCCCAAATGCAATTTCATGAGCTTCTGAAAATGCATCTTTTAAGATAATTTTTAAGAGGCATTTTGAAGAATAATGAATGACGATTGAAGAATTAATATCATAGCTTTTTTTAAGATTAAGAATACATTTTGTATACATTTCTTTAACATCAATGTACAATTGGTGTCAAACAGAAAATCTGACACTGAGCTAAGATGAGGATCCTATTTTTCCCAGTACAGCTATATAATCACCTTACTATCTATATCTATATCTATATCTATATCTATATCTATATCTATATCTATATCCATATCCATATCTAATCTATATCTATCAATATATATATGAGCCAGGGTCTGTAATGACAGACGGCTGGATCAAACACCAAAAGTCAGTGCTGGGTTGCCGTGGGGAGCCAGCACTGACTGCAGCTGGTGCTGGCACAGCGACCCAGCACTGACTGCTGAGGGGTCTGCTGATCAGGCCGGGAGAGAGGCCTGCAGAGAGAGAGGCAGGGTCTGATCTGCAGCTTCTGTGGCAGATTTGATCAGCATTTGCCTCTCTTTTTTGCTGGGGGCTTTGCCAGAAGCCATGCCTCTGTTTCTCTCCTACCTCAGTGGGGGCTGCTAATCATCCCCGCCTCTTTGATCAGGCCCAGAGATAGGCCTGGAGATGCTGACTGGCACACAAACCGACAAATCAGAACCTAATCTGGGGAACTGCGAAGGCAGAACCTAAGGTGGGGGCTGAGGAGGGGTTTTAAGGGCCACAGCTGTTTGGTGTAAGGTGTAAGAAAGTGGTTCAATTTTT